>JAUZNJ010063169.1:0-21858 GCA_034780135.1 Jordanella pulchra
CACTGTGTGCGTGTGTGTGTGGGTGTATATATATATATATATATATATATGTGTATATATATATATGTATATATAAAGTCTTAAACTTTGATCAGCTGATAAATGGCCTTTTTAAGTTTGATTGCAATAAATTGCTTACTTTTTTTTCTGCCTTTGTCGCATTTATTTGATTTGCATTTGGAGTCTCTACATAAAATTGAAATTCTTGCCATTTTTCAACTGGTCTGATATGTTTGATTTAGGGTGTACTTTTGCAAGCCTTTACAGATAATCCTGTTAGTGTAGTTTTTATGTACTGAAAGCCCAATTTAATGTTAGAAGGGCTTAATTACACGCATTCCTCTTTTTCTTAATCTAGTTGCTTACTTTCTCTCTCTCTTTTAAAGACGCTGAAGCTAGACACTGCAGTCCACCTTTAAGTTAACCACCCTGCTATTGAATAAGCCTTTTAATCGTCTCGGTCTAATTGAGTTGCTTTTCCCTGTTTTTTCTTGCTAATCTTTTTAAAGTCCCTGTTGAACCTTGGCAGCCGAACACTGCAGGCTCTTTGTTCTTACAGTTGGGTTGGGTATCTGGAAATGTTGATCCCCTCCCCTCTGAGAAGGGAATGTTATCTTTTCAGCTGATTTTATAGGAAACTATACATATTTTGTAATTTCATGTGCCTGCAGAGTTAATTTTTTTTATGTTTGAGTTGGCAAGTTTGCTTTCAATATAGAACTGGTAAAGATTATTTGTTTTTATTGTGTCTTTCAGGTCCTTTCACAGATGTTGTCACCGCTAACCTCAAACTGAAGAATCCTTCTGACAGAAGAGTATGTTTCAAAGTGAAGACAACAGCACCTCGCAGGTACTGCGTACGGCCAAACAGCGGTGTCATCGATCCAGGACAAACCGTCAACATCTCTGGTGAGGCTTTGAGTTTAGTTGCAGCTTGATTTTGGTTGGATTATGGTTATAATGATAGTTGTGCTTAAGGGAATATAATGATCTAGAACTGATCCTTACCAATCAAACATATATTTTTTTGCACAATCCAAGCCCTTTGTACCAAATATCCTGAATCGTTCCTTATTTCTTTAACATTTCTGGATGGTCTGCTGCCAAACACCATCCAGATATAGTTTCTAGATGCGTCTTTAATCAATGATTAAACTTTGTTTTTTTTTTAGTCCAGTCTTTTGACCTAACCTTTCTAGCACATTGTACAGTAGAGCACTATAGGAAACTCAAACTATTCTTCCTGTTTTACAAGAAATATGGACCTAATTTAAACTGACTATGCACTTTTTAAATAACTGCAATATTTTGTTTTGTTGTTTTCACTTCTCTGTGATGGTTTTTCTCTTTTGTTGTAGCGTAGTTTACCAAAGTTTGGTCTTCTCAAAATATTTACTCATGTGTACCTGTATGCTTTCATTTGGCACTGAAACAACTGAATTTCCCCATTCAAGGAAAATAAAGGCCATTTATTTTCTATTCATATTGAGTAAAGTAGTTTGGATTTGGGTTCAGATAAAATCCTTAACAGTCTAGCTTATTCCAACTCAATCCTGGCCTTAATTTTTTATCACACATACAGTTATTCCTGAAAAGTCCATAATAGTATTGACTTTGCAGAAGTTTATTGTGAGTAAGCATGTGGTGAAGGCCTTCAGGAGAACCAAGCTGACAGCAGATTTACTGTTGTGACAGATGAACATAAATACTTGATTATTAATTTGCCCATTGATCAGGGAACCTGTAAATCATGAAGGAATTGTAAATACGGGTATTTCACAGTTGCCCTGTGAACTGTTTTTCAAATTTGTTAAACATGCCAATAAAAATGATAGAGAAGCAGCCGACATCAGGCTCTCCTAATACATGAGAACAGGTTGTTGTGCAGCAGATGATCGGGCTCCTGTAAAGCTAACATTTCAATACGATGCCATATGAGACCAGCAGCGCCTGTCATCTGGATGTAAATGACACTGTGTGCAAATGAAATACTACACCACAGTATGTAGATGCTTAAGGCCAAACTAACTCAAACAAGGGCACTCGTCCATTTCTTTGTGTTTTTCTGACATAACATACAAGTGAAAATAACAATTCATGGTCCTATCAGGCTTTGGGTTTCCTAAGTGTTTGTGTTTTTTTTTTTAATCATTGTTTTTTTTCTTAAGGTTGAGGCATTTACCATAAAACAGTTTTTAGACTCCTTTATTCATTTGCACAATAAAGTCTCCTTTCTTTTTTTTTCCTAGTTATGCTACAACCCTTTGACTATGACCCCAATGAGAAAAGTAAACACAAATTTATGGTGCAAACGATTTTCGCCCCATCGAACAATTCTGACAACGACTCCCTGGTAAGTACGTGCATGTTTTTTTATTTTTTTTTTTTAATCCATTTTATTTTTTTATCAAATCTTCTCCATGTGAGCCAAACTGAAAGATGGCTAAACCACAATCCGGACTATTGAAGCAGACGTATCCGATATCATGCTAATGATGAGGAAGCTGCTTGTTTGCATGACTTTGGATAATCTCTTCCCTGTTTGTAAAACTCTTTTACTGTGAGCAGTTTTACTCTTTTTATAATATGTGGTATAATGTTTAATGCATTTATTTAGGTTAATGTTATTTATCTCCTGGCAACATTGAAATGCCATTAGTTTTAAAGCCAGTACAATCCCAGCAGCACATACATTTTATTTAGCAAAACAACATCAAAGAACCTAAATCATGACTACAAACATATTTTTAACTGCTCTAAAATTATTTGTATTCGTAAATATATTCAACAATGGTTTAAATTGGAAGTTAAACTCGCTGTAATACAATTTCCATTTTGTAAAATGTGCCTTTTGGGTACAGTCTCTTGCATGAAAGTGTGCAAACTTAATAGAAAGAGGAAGAAATAAGGATTGCAAAGAGAGGTTGAAGTTCCTCTGAGGCCCTGAAGCAGCAAAAATAAGTCAAAGATGTGTCATTTAACACTGACCTAACACTGTTTTCGCTAAAGCTAAACCTTTACACCTAAGGGGAGATTTTTACTCCATGGGTGTTATTTATAAACAATTACATGACATTGAAAATGAGTTATTATAACAGATAAGGGAAATCAGCTGACCTGAACTGAATCTGGGACGTGTACATGTGTTCTTAGAGAAATGCATAATCAGGAGTCTCTATGTAGCCAACTGGAAATTGTTCACAGCAAAGGTTTAAATCACAACCTTTGCAACACAGTTGCTAAACAAGCAGTTTGTGCATCTTATGATTCAAATTCCCAAGGGTAGAAAAACGGAGCCCATAAAGTTCCTCCAAGGTGTGGCTGGCATATTCATTTTGTTTTTATCAAAAAAACATTGTGATTTTGTGTGATATTTCAAAATATATAGCTTGCATATCTAGTTTATTCCTCGGTATGTAATTACATAACCAGTTATTTGGATGAAACGCATAAAAGTAAGTAGCATTGTTTCTACCAGTTTATCTTTATATTAGAATGTTACTATTACAATCCTAATGGCTTTAACCAATACGTAGAAATACAGAGATGTCATAAAGTATTTAGATTTTCATGCTAACTTGTTTCCGATTATCTAACGTTTTATTATCCCACACAAAGATAATCTGAAGACAAAGGTGTTCAAAGGATAACTTACTTTTTTTATCCAGAACAACCTGCTCCTATGTAACAAACCATCTCCTCCCACTTCACCTTTTATAGCAGGAACTCTGCAGAGCACATTCCTCCATCTGCTCTGCAGTCTCTGCTGTTTTTAGACGGTGATCCTTCTATACCTGGATTGAACAATAAGTTCAGTACTACAAACAATAAAAACTGGGACAACACTTTCAATATAAAGAATTTGTTCTGTATTGTTAAAAATGTATACATTTTTGTAATGCTTTAAAAACAAACAATTGAATCTTGTAAGACTGGAGTTATTATCACACTTTAAAATGCAGGAATGTTAAGTCTTATTAATCATGCTTTTTAATTTTTTTTAGTAAGGTGATCAGGTGTAAAACTAGGTTTGATGATTGGCTTTGACCCCTTCTGACATTTTCTAGTCACCTTTTCTGTTTGAGTCCTGAATATCAAAGGAAATGAGCGAAGCCCCCCTTTGTCCAGCAGGGGACAGCAAACACTGAGTCACATGGTAAACTTTGAAGTTTTTGTGAACTGGTAACCAGAAACCTCTCCTGCATTGCTTCCTTTTTGATTAGAGATGTTATCTTAACTCCTGAATTTCACTGTAAAATTCCTTCTTAAAATGATGCTATAACTGTTTACAGGAGAAACTGAGGCGTGTTGCTGAGGAAACTCTGGTCAATACTGCTGCTGTTTAGGATTCAACTATTTTATTTAGAGTTTTTATCAGGCAGGATTTGAAGATACTGTGCAGAAAAAAGAGTGATGCAGAGTTGGGTGAATGTTCCCACGTGTTTCTGGTTTTCTGTGTGGAGAAAGAAATCCATCTGGATGCAGTTTGACTTAATTAATGACATATGCATTTTTTTATCTGTTAGTGGAAAGACGCTAAACCCGAAGATCTCATGGATTCCAAGCTGAGATGTGTCTTCGAGATGCCTTCTGAGAACGAAGTGGTAAGAGGAGCCAGTCCTGCATAAAGACAGACGTTTTATAACCTGGACCATCTTTGATTCGGTTTTTGTTGTTCATGTTTCTCTAGGCTGTTTGCTCTAATAGGAGAGAATATTATTGCAGGAAGTGGCAAATTTGCAAAACCTATAACAACATTTAAATAATTTGCTGCTCTGATCCTCTAGTTTTGGATGGTAAAAGTTTTTTTTCTGGCAACAAGACTATCAACTCCTTCATGTGGAATCTATAGGTATACCATATGTCACACATTCCCATCTAACCCTTTAATATCTTGGAAAGAAATTACCAGAAACAACAGCTGCTGAACAAGCTGCCTGTGCTGATAACACTTTCTACCGTTTATGCTAATCAACCACTTCCATAAAGGAGAGAAAAAGGAAGAAGGCTTGACATTAAAATCACTGCAGCCAGTAGAAATATGGTTTTATGAAGTTAGGGGCAATGTATTAGCTTGTTTACATCTATTCATGGGATCTGCTGAAGTTTTAACACCCCAAATATTTTTGTTTTCATGATTTATAACAAACAGACAGAGACTTTAATGCATAAAGTTTGAATTATTGGTGCAATATCAATGCTAGTTGTGTATTTTTGTGAAATGATGGAAAAACTACACGTTTTTTTTACATACAGAAATAAAATCTCTGGTGTGTAGATATTTCTTTCCCTCTTTACTCTAATGTCACCAAATACAATCCAATGCGACTGAGACTCTTCAAAATACTGATTTAATCTGTGTGGGGTTTTTAATCCCAGTATAAATTCGGGTGTAATATGAGATCCCAAGAGAGTTGAGGAACATTAACCGACAGGATCGTGGAGACCAAGGAACACAGCAGAAAGGTCAGGATGAAGGTAGAGAAGTTTAAAGCAGCGTTAAGTTGTACTGGATCGTCCTTCAGCAGGATGGCATTAAAAGGAGCTGTAGAAATTATTCAGGTCCATTTTTCCTTTCATTAGCTTTGAAATATTTTTTTTATATCACTGCCCACTGATATCTGAATCACACAGATCTTTCCATCCTGTTAGAAATTTAACAAAAATAAGTATTTCTTTTCACATTTGTGGCTCTGAACAAGTTTTAATTAGGAGGATTTGGGGAACCAGCGGCTCACTTGGCTTTAAAGGCTCCTGACTTAAAACTCAACATATTCATAAACTCCAGACCTTAAATCTGAGTCAGAATCGTATTAAAAAAATCTTGTTTAGACTAACTCCATCCAATTTGTCATATGAAGTTTAATGGAATACACTGCAGTGTGTGGTTTAAAGCTTACAAAAACTGAAGAGGTCCAAGTGGTAAAAATACTTATTTTCCAGGTCGTTGGTTGACAATCGTACATGAGCATCCTTTGCCATAAACAGAGTTGAGTTTTATTTAGGTTAAAAAGCAGGACTCTTTGCATTGTAATAATGTCCTTTGTTTTTAAGGCCAGCCTGATATTTGTGTTCCTGTGCTCCTATAAGTCAGGCCTTTATCCGCCCATGTTGTCATCTTGGCCGTCTCACAATTAAAGCCACATCAAGCTTGACTTTGTGGTCTCTTTGTTCTGGCGCTGAGAAACTCGGACAAGGCTGCCTTTCTTTAACATATCCACTGCATCTAATGGCCTGAGTCTGGCCATGCTGGATTTCACTTCAGTCATGCTTTTCCTTCTTTTTTTCTTTTTTTTCTGCGGCCAGAATGACGTGGAAGTGACGAGAGCAGCCCCGGTGATAAACTCTATGAAGACTGAGCCGACGGTTCCTGCTGCCGCAGCAGATGACACAGAGGTGAAGAAGCTGCAGGACAAGTGCAAGAGGCTGCAGGCGGAGATAAACAAGCTGAACGATGAGAACAGGCAACTGAAGGTTAGAAGAGCTCAAAAGACTTGAATAACGTGAATTTGGGACTTCTTGTTTCGCTTTTTGTTTCCCAGACCCATTTTAAAGGTGACTTTACATTCCAAGAGAGTTAGTTGCACATAGTTTCCTTTTGGTACACAATCAAGATGCAAAACAATAGAGATGCATGCCTTTGTTAGTGACAGAGTGTGTGATGCTCCTTTTAGAAGAGAGCTACATACTCCATCAGGTGACGTTGATGCAACATTAAGAACTAAGAGCCTAAGAAAGTCCAAACACATAATTTAAGATTCCAGGTTTCTGCATAATTAAACTGGATTAGAATAAATTATTGCAGCGCTTGAACTGTATTTAATGTTGCATAATACATGTACAGCTCAACTGAAAAGTCTTTAAATAAGAAATATTTATTCTGGCTGCATAAGTGCACATCCTGTCATAAGTTGCGATTAAATAGCCGCTACATTAAAACCTATAAAATGAGTACATTCCTTGCACTATTTAAAGCAGGTCTGTGTAGGACTTTCCTGACTTTTCTTAATTGCATCTTACAGCTTAAACGCTCTAAAGCATCAGTTTAGGTTTAAACACATTTCCAAGGCACTGGATGTACCTCCTATCCTCCCATCTTAAACTGGTGAAATGATCAGGAAAAAATCAGGTCATGGAGGTCAGCAAAAAGCCTGCTGCAACTTTATTTATTTCTTTTAGCAAGTTGTACATGATCTTCATATGCTCAGACTTTTAAAGTGTAAAGGCTCCTGCCTTCATTTGCATCCATAGAAAGAAGTGAGGGCACCAAGTCTGTATACTAACCTGAAAAAATAATTTAGGACTTCTCAAACTTCTAGTCTTAAGTTATGGTTCGTGGTTTAAAGCCTGACCTCTGCATAAATATCTGCAATAAAAGCACAGAATGTTTGTAATTATTCTTTGAAAACTTGTTAAGGAGGGAGAAGCTGAAGATGTTCTTACAATGGAAAAAGTGTGAACCTTGACTGCATTCTTTGTGGTGTTTAACCCTCGATTGCATGGCCTCTGCACCAGTGGTGGGTTTGGAGATGTGACCTGATGCCTGTGTTGTGTTCTGAGTTTTTTTTTGCCCTCTTGTTTTTACAGGAGGATGGAATAAGGATGAGAAAGATGCCCCCCCGCTCAGACCACATGACGTCAAACTCAACCAGCGTTGTCGGCCGAGAAACCAGCACCGCCTTCCTGCCCTCCCTCCTCGTCGTCATAGCTGCCATCTTCATTGGATTTTTCTTCGGAAAGTTCATCTTGTAGACTGGCATCATGTATGCCGGTCATATCCCTCTGCTCCGGCTCCAAAAAAGAAAAAAAGAAGAATAAAGGTCTGAAAGAGCAAGAAGTCTTTCTGTTGACTTTGCCATATCATTGGTTGTGTGGCCTACAGTGAACACATCTGTACAGCATCATCCAAAGGTGTCGCCTTTTTACAATGTCGCACACTTACTAAGCCCAGAGAGTTCACTGAAGAATGCTTACAAAAAAACAACAACAAAAAAGCTATTTCTCCTTTTCTTGTTTTCAGATTGTAATTAAAGGGTTTACAGATAATTTGGTGGGACAATGGAAAGCTGTTTATGATCAGGTAAAAATGATCGTAGATAAACACCGAACCGCTGGGAAGAAACAGAACAGTTGTTGTTCCTTTCTTTCTTTGTGCTTTTATTAGGAATACATTGAATTGCTAGGCGTCTTGTAAATGTTATTTTAAATCCTTTCAAACAAAAACACGGACAGAACCTTCATTAAAACAGACTCGTTGCTGGATTGCCTCTGGAGTAAATTTGTTTGTAATTTCTACTTGTTTCTGTTGGAATGTTCAGATCCAGCTGAGGAAATGAGTGCCTCGTTTTGTGCATTTGTCCTGTCCTTTTCCTTCCAGTTCAGAACTATTATTATTATTATTATTAATAAACATTATTCAACACATTTATTCCTTCTGAGGCAAGTATTGACTGAAATGAGGTAAATTTCTCTCCCATGGTATATTAATCATTGACAAAATAAAATCTAAAAAAATGTGTTTTCATAGCGATCTTTTCCTGTGTCACTTTTGGGGGGTATGAGGTGTACAGATGATGACCTTGGTTTAACAACATTCATGCAACATTAAAATAATGCTTTACGAGGCTCACATGGCTTTCAAACCAAGAAATTTTATTTATATACATACATATGAAATATATTACTAAGCAATGCTGTGTTTTAAATTGGTATGGGAGGTTTGTATATTTACAACTAAAAATAAGAAAAAAATGAATTTCCACTTTAACAATTTAATATCAGTTCTACTAATTCAATCTGGTAATGAAAACGTCTGCAAAAGAATGGAGGGCAAGAATCGTGAAGCATTAACGTGGTTTTTGCACAGAAAAGTGTTTAATTTGTTGCTTTACGTCTCTGAAGGCTAATATTGGCTAGTGAATTAGCATAGCTTAATAGCCTGCTCCTTATTTAGTGAATAAAAAAAGCTTTAGACTTTTAGTAGCTACACTGCTGAGACAGCATAACCTCGATAACAGTTATAGACGACTTCTTTTGTTTTCCAGCCAAAATGGCGGCAAAATGCAAAACTAATTGCTTCGGGGCAGTGAAGAAGGGAGGGGCTACTTTAATCCCGCCCATTGTGGAACTTTGACGTGTGAAAGGAGTCGGATTTAAAACCGTGCAAATGGTGGAAAAAATTAATTTCTGCAGCTCGCATCAGAGACAGAGAATCAGCCCTTGATTTTTTTTTCCAACCAAATCCTAAATTGATCAAATCAATTAATCGACCAGCCCAAAATGAAATATTTTGAAATTTCTACCCAAGTGTTGACAGAATAACGCCTTTTAACATAATTTCTTTGTCATAACCCTCAAAACATTAATGCTGATACAGTAATTCAATTCTTTTTTTCTTTTAAACATAGCTTATTAACTTTTAAATGAGCTTTTAAGCTTTTTAAAATGGCTTTTTAACTTTTTTATTTAGCCGTTTTAAGTTTTTAACTTATTAATTTTGTTTTTACTCAATATACAGCAGGTAACATCTCAGTTGGCAACATTAGATTATTGGTGGTATTCTAAGAAGCACTTGGACTTGGCTTTAATACAGACCCTGCAGGCCACATTTAACCTCATGATTTCTGACTTGTTTGCTGCGTAATAGACTTTATATTCAAGTACCAGTTTTGGTAACTTAAACAACAAAGGTGTGAATTTGCATTTTAAGTTACCAGGAGATGTGAAAAAAAAAATACAAAATGTTCTTGAATCTCAGCTTGAACTAAAAGTTTCATGCTGATGGAGAATATTATTGTAAACCTGAACGACTCGACAACTCAGAGTGAAACTTCAGGGTCAGTTGATATTTTGATCAGATTTGTTGTGGATTGAACTCAGGCGTTTTCATGCTTTTTTTACCCAATCATCACGTTCTGCATGACAGAGTCTGTTATTGTAAATTCAGCCAAATAATGAGCTGAAATAAGCGCTATTTATGTGGTGCCAATTTCCCACACAAACAAACCTTGAGTCGTTTTATCAAAACATGCGAGTAATTCGAGGTGATTCCTTAGGGAAGGGATCGTGGGAAAGAAAATGTTTTTTTGTTTTTTTTTTTTCTTGGTAAAGAGGAGTGAAACAAAATATTGAATTCTGGCTGTTTGGGTCAAACCGAACGTTACAGAAACGTTGGTTTATACATTAATCATAGTGTAGTCAGAGCTGTTCATAAAAAGTCTGTTTTATTACAATAATTTAAATTTGAGCAAACCATTTTTCGCTTTACCTCTGTTCAAATCAAGGCTAAAGCTGTCCTGCACTGTTTTAAAAATTATTTATTGGGGATTATGTTTATTTTTGTTTTTTGCCCTTTAGGTATTTGGAAAGGCAATCCAGACCTAAATTCTATTAGGAATTAACTTTTTAACTTGGATGTCTTGATACAAAAAACATGCAAAGATTTTTAGAATGTTATTTGTAAAAAAGATAAACATTTCATCCCTCTGCTTTGACTTCAGATTGAATACTTGTTCGGATCAGTCACGTAAAGTCCCAATAAAACAGTAAGTTTTTTTTAGTTCCTTTCAAAAACGTAATCTTTTTTGGCACATTAAACTGATAAGTTCTGTCAAACTGTGAAAACTCGTTTGTATTTCAACTTCTGTTTCTTTCATTTTTCATCTGCTATTTTTTTTAGCACCTTCAACCGTTTTTCTCTTTTAATTTCCTCGGTTATTGCTCGTTTTTTTTTACTGACAAAACTTAAAGCTGAAAATAAATGTAACCACAAGTAGTGCAACTGATGATTGCCTATTTTTAAGGGCCAATTGTAATGAAATTTTAGGGCAGAAGGATTAGTTTTTGTATCAGGGTAAATGCAACTCATTGGCTTCTATTCAGGACTGTTTATACTAGATGGCTGCTCTGCTTAACTTCCTTACATATTGACTCCACACTGCTGTTAAAATCTAAGGGTTTTATTGCCCTGCTGGGAACTATCAACTGTATCGCACGAAAGAAACACAAAATATGTGCGAAAGTTCCAATTTATTCAGCCCTGACATGTTAATGATGCATTTAGGCATCTTTTATCGCTGGCGTTGCTGTTAAAAGTAAGAGTTTGTGTTTTCAGTTGTTGAACTATGCTATTATAAACTTTTCTGACCAAAGACTCAAAACAGGCATGCAAAACTTGAAGGCAATAAAGTTCAAATTTGATTCCAAGCCACAAATGAGGTCTTTAGTCTTAATCTCCCATTTTTTCCTACCATTTCTCATTCTTCATTTTTTTCTCATTTAAATTTCATAATAAAAATGAAAAATGACAAATATATATTAAAAAAACTTGCTTTGTTTTCGATTATCCGTCTCTTTCAACAGGCTGAAAACTGCAGCAGAACCAGACCCAGTGAGAGCATCCACCTGCCAACTCAAAAAGACGGAAGCAGATGTACAAAAAGAAATAGATCGAACAGAGATACAAAGGGTTGCTGTTATTTAGATCCACAGGTGGCCCCTTTGAGAAAAGACACAGCCAGGAAGACGAGCTCCAAGCCAATTCTGTTCTCAAAGGAGGAGAGTGAGTACATAGTCACTGAAAAACAGGGCAAGCAAACATCTATAAATAGAGATGTTTATGACAGCAGCACAGATGTATTTCAATCCGGGATTTTTGTGACTGCTGAACAGTAACAGACTAAATGAATCTATTAAGGAAAAGCTGAGAGAGCTTTAAGTAATGAGTGGAACTTAAAAAATACTGCAGAGTGAGAAAATAGAGATGCAATGAATCAGAATGAGGAAAAGTGGTCCCTGTGTCCTCCAGCAGCCCAAACATATAGAAGCATTGATATAGAAACTAGCTCAGGATAACCTAACCATTTTGAATAAGGTATGAGAAAGGTTGGGCCAAGATAGATCCAACCAACTGAAATGAATTATTCTTACAATAGTATAATGCTCATTGAGACAAAAAAAAAAAACTAAAGTTGTTTTGTGAAACTGAATGAATTCATGGTATGTTAAACTGTTCCTGAGAGGTGCTGCAGCAATCCCTTTTTTTATGAATATTGGTAAAATGGTGTCCCATGTAATTATATTTAAATAGTATGGACAAATAGAAGGCAGATTTTAAGTTTAATATAAATAAATGGTTGGTGTAGGCCCAATAATTTCTGAGTGACTGAAAGAAAAGAAGAAAGTATTGCAACCGTCCCAAATCCCCCCTACCTACAGTATAACATTAAAGAAGACCAATTATACGTTCTTATAAACAATTTGTGTACTTATGGGCTATACAAAACAATTGGATTATATTTTTTGTACAAAGTCATCTGCATATAATGAGATTCCTAAGGAGCCCAGAAAATTTCAGTGGGTGAAAAACAAGTTGTTGGGAATCTGTGCTCACGCTTAGTTAAACTGTAAGCTCAGGTTTGCAGTTTGTGTGCAGGGATTACTAAACTGTTCTCTCAGGTTGTCTGTGTGCACGTTTTAATAAGCACTGTACTCCATTTTGCAATCTGTGCACTCGGATTAATTACATCTACCCAGAGTGTCAATGCATGGCCAACACCTGCTACAAATTGAGTGCATCTGTTGTCATATATAAACTTAAAACAATGTCATGTATTAATCAGAACAATTTACAGCTTGTAAAACAAATTCATTTATGTTACAAGCTTAAATATAAATCCTTTTAATAATGTGAATATCATGAATTGTCTCTCTGAAGTGCCTTGAGATGACGTGTGTTGTGAATTGGCAGTTTATATATAAGCTGAATTTAATTGTAAATATATTTATTTGACTACTCTAGACGGCTCCCTAGATAAATCATTCAGATCTGTAAGATATCTCATCCATCCATACTTCCATCATTTCCTTTAATCAGAGCAAGACAGACTGATACTTTGGCCTTTTGTAAAAATATTAGCTCTTTTTTGGTGGTTTGTAAATTCATTTTTTATTTTGTAGCTATGTCTTAAATCACGTGAAAAAGATGCTGTGATGTCCACCATTTGCTATCTATTGTTAATATTTTTCTTGATTTATTGTTTAAATTAAGAATTGTTGTATTGTATTATGTAAATGAGGGAAGAAAAAAAAAAAAAAGCAACATTGGCTCCAAGAATTTCCCCCAATAATATCCACATCTGTATCAACATCAGCTTTAAAAGACGTTGGTTGATCTCCAATCAGGACAACTTAATGGAATGCATTAGAACTACAGCAGAAAACATAAACGTCTGGTTCTTTCTGTTATGAGACAAGTAATAAAATAATATACACAAATGCAATTTGGACAAAAAATAATTTGGTTTATGGCTCACCAGTTAGGCGTATGTTTTTTTTATTGGCTGAACCATGGCAGGCCTCATAAACAAAATGAGGTAAGAGCCCCAGAAGACTGCTGTTGTACCAGAGGTTTACGATGAAGGAGTGGGGGAATAATACAAAGCAATAACTTAGACAATTTCGGACTGACAAACTCTTTAATGGTTGAAAATGTCCAGTTAGTAAAGCATCGTATTGGGTGTCAAAGATGTCACAGTTGGAGCATTCGGTTAACATAAAATCTTTTAGTTGAATGGAGAGGATTTTGTTGTGTTAAAAACAATCCAATCTCTATTATCAGTTGAGTAACACAAACAGCTGCTTGACCTTATTGCTTTTAAAGACACACATACAGTAAATCAGAATACAGAATATTGTCAGTTTTATTTTTCTGTCGGTTGTATTTGAAGAGAAAAACTGTGGGTTGTATTATTTGAAAAACAAATTGCCACTTTGACTCAGCAAGGTTTATTTTGTTAAAAAAAAAAGAATTACGATCCTACAAAAAAAATAAACCTCATATTATATAGGTTAACTACAGACAAAGTGATATAAATTGCTGTTCATTTTGATAATTATGGTGTCCAGCTAATGTGAGACAAAACAAAGTGTTAATATAACATCAAACCATCTAACCAATGTGGAAAACTGCAAACTGATGTTTATTTCAGGGACTTATCTGCAGGTTTTCATCAAAAGCCATTTTCAACACAGAAAAAAAATGAAGTTTTATTTCTGCAGTGGATTTGTATAAAACAATTATTGGGTGTGAAATGAAATACAGTCATATTCAATAAGCCAGTGAGACTTTATCTAAAGTTTTACAAAATCAAGTACAATCTGT
Organism: Jordanella pulchra; assembly: GCA_034780135.1. Taxonomy (NCBI): domain Eukaryota; kingdom Metazoa; phylum Chordata; class Actinopteri; order Cyprinodontiformes; family Cyprinodontidae; genus Jordanella; species Jordanella pulchra. The sequence continues at coordinate 14,162 of JAUZNJ010063169.1, forward strand.
GTCTTTTCATTACAAAAGCTAACTTTAGTTAGATTTAGTTTATTTTCACAACATCTGTGGACATTTTAATAAAACACACATCCTGATCAGTAGGGTTAGGGTTAGGTATCTCATGCAAATGATGAAACATTTACACATTTTTTGGTATTGGTGCCCTGAGAGCTGGAGCTTTGGATCCTGATCGTCTTCAAATTCAAACCAAAAGGTAATCTGAATGGCAGACTGCAGTTCATAGTGCCAGCTCGCAACGAATGTCATCTAAAAGCACTTTGCAGATTATCCGACCAGATCATACAATCAAAGTTTTTTTATTTAAAGAAAACCAGCTGATTGACTTGACAGCAGTTCCTCAGATCAAGACACCAAGAAACTAAAGGCAAATGTTGTGCAGACTAGTGCCATTGGCTGCAGCCAGGAAGAGGGCGAGTTCTGGTAGATGATAAAGGTAAGCTTGAATGGTCTGGTGGCCATAACACCTCTGGAAGAATTTCTCTCATGTCTGAAGAGGACATGGATGCATAGGTGTGGCCTTCAGAAACTGTAGCCCTTTGAGTTGTTGGTTCCCATTGGACATAGTGAGGCTAAAGAAAGTCTTCTGGTTTTGGTTCTCCCTGTGGACTTTGGAAATAGCTGATAGGTAGGATTGTTTTTACTGTTGGTGAAACAAACTTTGGCGAGGAAGAAATTCTGAGGCCTCAGACTTTCTGTAAAACTGTTCAATGAATCTTAAAGGGAAAATAGATATTGCCAACCTGTGCATTGTTTAGGGAAGGAGGTTGACCTAAACTTAGGATATTTCCGGAAGGATCACTGAGGATCCCCCCCAATCCTGCACTGCAAACATTGTCCAAGTCTTACAATCTTAGCCAGAAATTATTTTTTTCTTTTGTTCAGAGATTGATATACTTCATAAGATTATGCTGCATAATTTTCATTTTAAAAAGATTCTACTCAAAATAAGTGCAATGATCTTCCAGCGCAGTAAGATAATTGAACTTTACAAGATGGTTGTCAATCAATATTTGTATATTCTCATAACAAGAAATTAATGAGGATTTAATGAGGTTTCCAACTGTCCCTTGCAAAAATGAATGGTGTCATATTTAGATCAAAAATGTGTCTAATCAAACTCTGGTTTGTGTCAAATATTTACATCATTTCACACATAAAAAAATGCAAAAACAATTATCCTAAATTGTCATTAGAGTGGAAGACAATGCCTGGCCAAGAACTTTCCCTTATATATTTTGACCAAGTTGGTGACCCTACTTTCTAAATGTAATTTGCTTGAATGCACTGTCAGATTATTGCACTCGACTCTTGCTCCATATTTCAGTCCCATAATAAGATAAAAGGACTTTTTGGCTACATCTATGTAAGACTTGGTTAGATGGACACTTTCTGCAGTATCTCACCATGTAGAGGAGACTGAGAGAAATGGTGAGTCCATCACTGTGGCAACGGTGACAGAGGTAGTTATTACTGCCTAGGGGTGGGGCATGGTGTGGAGTAGCTTTGTCATGTTGTCATGGTCGCGTTGTCATTGTCATATCAAGGATTAGGACAACACTGTGTAAGTGGCAGACCTGGGTCCCAATTTTTCAGAAGGGGACAGAGTGTTTTCTAGCCGTCCGTCACTCCTTTCATCCCTGGGAAACTAGTCTAGTGTGTTTCACGTGAGGTTCCAGCTGATGTCAACCATGGGGTCCAGGAGGGGGCCTGTGGCCCTCATCCTAGCCATGACACAGATAAGAGAGACCCTCTATGCATCACTCCATGTTTTAGAGTTAGGTCCCTAACATTTTTTGGAGCTTTCCAACTTCAGTTGTAGTTTAGCTCCTCAAGGTGTCCAAACTTAGCAAGTCAACTCCTGTGGAAATAAAGGTATTAAATGAAAAAAAACAACAAATGGTAATAACCTAAACCAAACTTTCTAAAAGGCCAAACTGTACGTTTTCTGTCAGCCATAAACCATAAGCATCTACATGAACATAATAAATGTTGGAAATAATCTGCTCAGTCTCTAATTAATCTGTATTATATCAGTTTCAGTGTTTGAGTTGAATCACTAGAACAAATAAACCTTTTTAGGTATTCTAATTTATTAGGATGCACCTATAAAAAGTGCTGCAGCTTCCTTTTTACAGTCAACAGTAGCTCCAGAGGTTTTCTCCTAAGAACTTTCCAGAAAAGTCTTTCAATGCAACAAACTGTTCTTTTTTCTGTAAGAATCCATGATGTGATACATGTTTGGTATAAAGAGAGTTTTAATCTAGTTGTGGACCCAGAGACTAGTGGTTCCACTCTAAAGTGCAGGTCCCACGGTGCAGCAGTGCCAAGTCTTTGGTAGATAGAGAATTTAGCTGTTACTCTCTTTTACATCCAAACATAAAGTTTACATTTCAGTTCTTGAGGGGTTTTGTTGACCCTCACTGTTTGCTCTCTAACTTTGACAAAGTTGCAGCAGAGCCGTGATGAGCAGCGCGGTGATGCATTTGCTGCAGCCTCCATGACATCTGGAGGCGTCATTGTGAGTCAGCAGACTGTCTACCGCATCGTCATCCTCTCTGTTGCGATCGGGCCGTTGGCTACTGGACGAGCACTGGACCAGGGGCATTTGGTAGGAGCTGGCTCGCTTCTCCGGGCGGTCCGGGCTGGTGCCGTCGCTGGGGCGCTGGCCGTTGTAGAGCAGGTACTGGCCGTGGACGTCCTGCTCCATGCGGAAGAGCTCGTACTCGGTGTGGGGAAGCCGGATGCCCAGCGCCATGCAGCCGTTGGTCACAGTGACGTCCTGTTCCACCCCGACCTGCCACGAGCCCTGCACGCCGCACTCGTCATCTGTGAAGACGTTGAGGAGGGAGGTGGTGGACGCATCCATTGGGGTCACAGTCATGTGGTTCACTGGAAGAGGGCAACACAAGAAAAATCAAATCTTTTTAGAGACGCACCACTTTGACTTATCAGCAGCACCTGAGATGTTGGAAAAATTCAACCTATAATTGAAACAGTGCTCAATTATTTAGTGGGAAAATGAAAATATTACTTTGTTTTTAATGTTTAAAAATCACTGTATGCAGAATGATTGTTTCTGCAAAGCTGTACCAGTTAAATCACATTACAGCACTAAAACCAGGACCACCGTACCCCCAAAAAACATACACTTCCCAAAATCAGTAGTTCTTCCCCCTGATTAGTTGTTTTATTTATGTTCAATAGTACCTCCAGTTAGGGCCAAAGTGATATATACTCTGGGCTGATTTAGATTTCAAGATCTTTGTATTTTATCAACATATTTTCTTCTGACAGAAAGTGATCATAATATTTTGGAGTAACCCAACCATAGTCCTGATTTTAACCTAATGCAGAATCTGAGGGAGCCATAGATTAGGGTAATGGAAGAGAGGCCTTACAACCTTTTAGACTATAAAAAATAATTTTATGACTTGTCATTTTAGTAGTAATGGTTAAAATAAGATATACTCCTCTTTGTACCTTTCAGAGAAGCCGGTCTCATTTCTCATTTCCATTTAGAAACAAACCTCTGACCTTTTTACTATTGTAGACAAAGAACAAAAAAAAAAAATAAAAAAAACAGAAACAAAACTATGCTTCGGTGGCATTATGGACAAAAATTTAAATTTACAAAACAATCCAATAAAATTGGACAGATTTATGTTGTAGGAGCCAATTATATTTTATTAATTAATTGAATTGTTGTTTTTGTGGATAATCTAGTAAAGGTTATTTACTTAATTTTATTGTTCAATATCTGTTTGGAGATTATGTCTGTTTGTTTTGGTTATTTAGTTTTTTTGTTTGTTTGTTTTTGAATAGTTATGAGGAAATTTGGTGGATTAAGTTTAAACAGGATGTCAGTGGAAGGACCAGCATGCATCTGGGTGGGCGTATGTTTTTTTTTTTAACAACACAAGAGAATCAGGGGGGAAAAGTTTGCCCATTGCTGTTTGCTTGTTTGAAAAGAAAAAAACTTTACCTGGATTTATTTTTGCATCCATAAATTACTAGTCCATGGTGCATCTGTGGCTCTTGTGGATTGAATTTTGACAAAGTTGGGCAACAACAATGTTGTTTCTGGTTTTTCTGCAAGGATCTCTAAACCAACTTCCACCCAGCTTAAAACTACTAAACACTTAATTTTGATAACTTTAAAACCATTCTAAATATAGCAAGACTTAATGAAAAGAATGTTAAAGGGGAAACAAAGGTAGAAAATCAGGAAAGAAGAGTGAAATGACAACTTTAATACAATAAGATTTGAATAAAGGGAGGAAATTCTTTTTACTCTCACTTTATAGATTCTTTTAGAACTGCAGAGCAACTCTATGTAGAACTTTATAAATATTTTTACTATAAAGGTATGTTACACTCCATTAATGTCCTGCATGAAAATCTTTGGTAAAAATTGCTCAAATCTGATCAGATTATCAATCTATCCATTACAAGATTCTAGAGGAAGAAAAAGCCAAAAACCTTTGAAGACAAACTCTGTCCCTCCCATCACTCGGGTGGAGGGCAGCCCTCGGCTGTAGCGGCCCTGGGCGAAGATGGTGAAGGTGGGGTGTTTGCAGGCAGGGTCGGAGTAGTGGTAGTAGTGCCCTTCCCAGGTGTGGTTGTTGTCGTAGAAGACAAAGTGCCGTGTGAGAAAGAGGACCTCTGGACGCACTTCGCAGCGCTGGCTCACCCACTGACCGTACAGACCCACGGTCAGGTCAGCCCGCGGGGGCAGGATGGGTGGGTGGAACTCATCTGAGCGGTAGATGATCCGACAGACGATGCAGCTATGGTCATGGTTCTGAAAACAAAGAGTTAATGTGCTGAGTTAAGCTGGAAGAGTCCATCAGGGATATATGTGTCACTTCCACCTGTATCAGATTCCCACGGTTTCATATAAATGACAGAGTTTAGGTCCTTATTAAAATAATATTATTATAAAATAGAGATACCTGTACAAAGAAAAAAATGGTTATAAAAAGCTGTTCTTGATAATAAAAGCCAGAAATGTAAAAAAAAAACCTGTTTGCTTTTACAGGCTTGTTTCCTTGACTGGTCAAATTCATGTGTGAACACTAGGGGGCGGTAATTATAAAAACAAACAGGTGAGCTGGAGCTAAAACATCTTTTTAGCTCTAAGATTCTGCAGAATGTCATTTTGCCTTTAGACACAACAACAATACAGAAACTTAAAAAAAAAAAAACATTAACAGGGTAAAAGCATTTTATCAGCATTGTAGAAAGAATGTAAACATTTTAGAAATAAAGGCTTAATCGAACATATTTTTCAGTTTTATATTAATCTTACATGTAAAATCTGCACAAAATAATTAACAATTAAATGACTTAAAATAGTAAATCTTTTGTTTACAAGTTTATTTGTATAGTACAGTTCAGTGCAGTTAGCATCGCATTGCTTAGAGGTAAAAGCAGAAAATACAGATAACGTTCTGACTTTGTCATACAGTAATTATGGCCTTAACATTACAACCAGCAAGCAGGAATGAAAGGTCAAAATCTTCAGCATGAACATGCTGCTCAAGTAATATCACATCACATCTGGTACACAGACAGGACAGCTGTGGCTTTTAATATGCAGAAAAATCTGGAAGCTTGTTCTTTTCAAGAAAATCTCCACCAAAGAAAAGCCCCATGAGGCTGGTTTGACTCTGTTATTGCAGGGTGGGTAAGGTTTAATACCGGATCTCCTAAACGTAGTCTCAGTTTTCCCACATAATCTGTCCTCAAAAGAGTTTTTAAGGTAGAACAAATGAAAATGAAGACATTGGAGGAAAGAAATCTGTAGATGAGATATTCCCACTGCAGCTCCAAAGTGAAAGGTTAATGAGAAGACTGGGATTAAAAGGATTTGTGTTTTCATCTCTGACTATTTGTATTTTTATCACACAGTTGTTCATATAAGGAAACGGTTCTGCAATACTAACAAAACTTGAAGAAAAAAAAAACAAAGATCTAAAGAGAAATACACATTTGTTCTAAACTAATGTAATCCTGTTAGCATATCAGTGAAGGTTCTCAGTCCAGGTCATGGACTTAATCAGTTCTGACTGATGCAGGAGAAAACAGAGATGAAAAACAGAGATCCTGTTAGGATGAAATAATCATTTCTGTTTGGTAAATAAGACAGTATATGTAGAAATGAGTTGTCCAGTGTCCAGACTCGACCAAAACATCCTTATAACTAAAATTGTAATGTGTTTAAAGCAGCTTGGAGCAACGTGAGCAAGCAAGAAAAGAAACATGTTACAGCTACAGTTACACTGTTCAAGATTACGATATTATTTTATCAGATTTTCTTTTAGTGGTTGCAAACTTATTCCTCCACTGAGAACATCTGAGGAAAACCAGGAAACAAGGCATGGTGAACAATAAAAGACCTGGAACATTATGCAAATATTTCACAGAAGTGCTGCTTTTTGAAATACGTCTTTCGGCTACCATGCTGCTGGAAACTGGGCCGTTCTACAGTCCAGTGGAAATTATTTGTTTATTTTTGATGACCCACATCGTAATCCAGGTACAGGATTTTTTTAAAGGGATTATTCAACATTATTTGGCGGAGTAAGCATTTCCCCCCTAAACCACAGGGTGGAAGTAGAGACAGCTTGATATCTTCAGCATTGGACTCAAAAAAGTCTGGAAGTATTATAATGCAGAGTGAATAAGGAAGATGAGAGCAGAACAGACACCGGAGGCTGCAGACACACACTGTGCCTTATTCATGAACTTATTAACAGATTTGAAGGGATCTGCTGTTTGCCATAGGTCTGCTCTCTTCTTTTTGAAGGAGCTTTCTCTCCATCTAACTCTGGAGACCATTTCTTTTCTTTTCCAACATGACATACTCCAGTGCTTCCATGTGGTTTATTTTTCTTTTGTAAAGCTCAAATGCAGAACTTGAAGGAAAGTGTACGCCTCAGTTACATCACGTTTCCTTTAGGAAATAGACTCTGTCCTTCTAGAAGGAGACAATAAGAAGAAAGTTCCCACTCTTGGACAGTGGGTCTCAGAAATATCCAAGTTATGTTAATATAAAACAAAACATTTTGATACCTTCAGTGGCTTGATAAAAAATTCTTAAAATATTTAGCATTCTTTCTTGGGAACTTTTAACACCCAGTTTAGTTGCTTCAAGGTCAACAATTCCCTTGTAGTTTATAAATAAGTAAACTAACCAAGCCATTAGTAAGAAGCTTATCATTAGCTCTTTAAAAAAATCCAACTTTTTTCTATAGAAGAAAAAAAAATCAATTGCATTCTGTGTGTTTTACCAGCCTCTCACTAACTAGATTAACTGTTAATTGTTATAAACAAAATGCAACGTCTTGCTCACTTAAAATGAATGTATGGAGGGATGATAAGACTATAGCATTTTATGAACTGTCGTAAAGAAAGTCCCTCAGTGACGTAGCGGTGAAGCTGGGCGAGAGAAATGAAAGAAACAAATTTGTCTCTTGCATCACTGCTGTTTTTGACCCAGTAACCACAAACGAACAGCCTGGCACCAAATGTTCTTAGACTGGGACCAATTCTGGATACAGCAACTTTAAATTAATGGATTGGATAGTCACCAAAACCTCATGAATAAAGAAGGAAAAAGAAGAAAAATGCTGCAGCTTAAAGAGGGAGTTGAGCTCAACAGTTTGTTCCAAGCAAAGAATGGA
>JAUZNJ010063180.1:0-27296 GCA_034780135.1 Jordanella pulchra
TGCACTTATGCATGTAAGGTTTATCCAAAGAAAATAATGCTTAATAGCGGTTGTGGAGAGCCGAAGACGCACCCCGCAAGAGCGCAGAGACCAGCGCCGGGAGACCGGGAGACCCAGAGCCCCAGACGCCCAGAGCGAAGGCGCCAAGAAGGGGCCGACCCAGACAATCCGACCCCAACAAGGGAGGATGAGAGACAGCCCCGAGGAAGTCCCCCAGCCACTGCAATGCCGGAGCCCCAGGGAGCCACGGGGACGAGACCGCGGGCCCCGCCGGCAGCCAGCCGCCCCGAAGTGAATCCGGCCATGGGCACTAGGGAACCGAGGCTACAAGGGCGCACCACCCTCCGGCAGGAACCCCAGCCAGGCCCTGGCTGGCCGGGCCCCGCGGGGAAGCCGCCGGGGACAGGCCAGTATCCACCTGGGCATCCACCCAAACCCCGAGCTCCACCAGCAAGCAGAGGGAGAGCAGGACGGGGGAACTGGGCTCCCCACTTGGCGGAGACTTGCGATGTGTTTGGGAGAGGGAGCAGTTCAGACCCCATCCTGGGGGAGAAAAAAAAAACAACACAGTCTCAATCACACCTTCCCCCTCTAGTGCCCCCACTCACAGCACTCATTCACACATAACCCTCGCATTCAATAATACTGGGACCAAAGACCTGGCAGCACCGGTGGTTGGTCTCGGGATTATCGAATGATCCAGTAGGTGAGCCTAAAATCTGGATGGGGGGAGGGGGGCAGCGACACTGCCACACCAACCCAACTCGTTCCTGCTTCGGGCCCGGCTCCCCACCCCAAACCCAACTAATTCACCCAACCACGCGCCCCTCCCTCCTTTGCGGACAGCAAAAGGGACAACACCAGGAGGCCCCGCAGCAGCCCCCCCACCAACACCACAGACCAGGCGGCTCGCTCTCTTCATCCAGGCCCCCAGACTGAAAATGGGTGTGAGAAGACCCCAACCCTCCCTACGCCTGCTCGAATGTGGTGTTGTTGCATGTTGTTCTCAGGTGTAGTTAAAACTGGGAATACGAAAAGGGGGTGTCCAGCACAGCCCGCCCCCCCCCTCCGGAAGACAGGCGGTGCCAGTGCACCCTCTCAATCGACAACCCAGAACCCTCAATGTGTAAAATGCGAGAGGGGGTGGGGGAGCTGACCATGGTGAACCCCATGAGATCAGTCCCCCCATGGTTCCCTCGACCCCCCCCCAACAAAAGAAAAAAATATATATAAGCTGACATCAAATAATAAAAGTATTCTAACTCACTGCCTTTTTTAAACATAAAACATACTGTAAGTGCAAATTGCACAACTAAACTAAATATTAGTTAAGCTAAGCTCCTCTGTTCAAAGACTTTAATATTTCTTACTGTCTTACCTCAGATGACATCACGCCCCTAAACTAAAGCCCTGTGCAGTTGCAGCCGCCGTCTGCGGGACTTTTTCTTCTACCATGCTTTTCAACTTGTTGCTTAAATATTCTGGAACTTGCGTTGTGCTCCTTTAAATGAGTGATAAAAAAATAACAGCAATAACGGAGCAATTATTTAAAATGAGTATAAATGCAGGTTGATGAGAACTGAGCTCTGCTCACTTTTTAATTTACCTGGAGGACCCTTTAATCACATATTAAGTTAGGCTCTACATTTATCATTATGGTCTTTTAGAGTCTACAGCATTTGGAAGTCTTGTTTTTATCTTGATAAAATTTGCACTGAGCAACCAGGAGATGGCGCTGGTCAAAGATTACTCTGATTTCAGCTTCACTGTAGTAAAAAACTAGTTTGAATGATAATTAATAAAAAAAGTGGTATAATATTTACATCTAAAGCAGTGTTTCCCCGTGAAGGTTATCTTACAATAAACAAATTAAACATTAAAAAAAATATTGCATATATTAGTTAGTTTTTCATATTATTGTTTTATTGGCAAATAATTGTTTACAACTTCAGCAGTACTAGTAAGTCACAAGTTTCTGTCTTTTTTTATTTAGGGAAGCTGAAAAGTTATGAAAGGACTGAATTAAAAAAAGTTTGGCTTTTTGCGCTCTCCTTAAACCGGTATTGACATGTTGGCACAGGAAGGGTTGAGCATTATTACTTCTACACTGAGATAAATTGGTCAACTTAAGATAATAAACACTGATCAAATGTTTAGAAATATTATGTGCTTTATTTGGGAAACATGCTGCACCCTTTGTTTTGTTATTCTGATAATGAGCTCATCGTTGGTTCTTCATTTAGAGCCGCAGTGATTCTGAAAGGAAGCCCAGTTTGGAGCGAGCTGCTGCTCATGTGTCTGTGTGCTGATAAGAGGGTGATGGTAGCTGTAATTCCTCGCCGTGTCGGTCATTGTTGTTGACACAGTTTCAAGCTCTGCCAGGAGAGTTGTGTTATCTGACACCCTGTGTAAAGCCTCAGCCCTCTCTCCTATGCAGCCACTCCTCTCCAGAGAAGCGGCGCGGTCTCAGCGGGCGAGTCACTCATTCCTGTCCAGACTCCGCACCGCTCACATTTTTCTTAACATTCAAGTCACGGATTCTCAGGAGGATCATTTCACTTCTTTGACTTTTGTTGGTTCTTTTTAAATCTCTGAGTAAGTCCATTTTCTACTAAGATTGCAGTGACTGAGAAAGTCTTACTTTTAAATCTGATTTGTGTTTTTATGGTGTTGAATATCCCATTTTTATTTATTTATTTTTTAAAGAAAAGGATTTGTATATTACATAGCTGTAAATATATTTTACTTTGTTCCTCTTATAATTATAAATGCTCAACATTTTAGGAGTTTCTTTGTTTTTCAATCTCTGACAGATCATTTCTTAAACTATTTGTGTCTCCCAGCATCCCCGTTGTGAGATTTCCCCTGCGTGTCCTTTAGGTTCTTGTAAATAAAAAGGGAACTTGATGTTTAAAGAAGATAACTGAGCATATTTCCCGTTTGCTGAACCAGAAAATGGGAAACTGAGAACTTCCAGTGCTTTAATCCAAATGATCAACCTTCTAGATGTTCACTGGATTGTAAGAAAATCAGCTCATCTGCTGTGTGGTTTTCAGGTGTGAACTTGTACGCTTTAAATAGTTTTTGTTTTTCTGACACTTTATTTTAACTTTGCATAAACGAGACATTTAAAAGAAGCCTCTTTAAGTTCAGGAAGTAATTCCTGGTTGTTGTCGTTAACAAATAAAATCTTTTAATAATGTATTAGTTCATCAGTTTTCATTCTGTTTATATTAGAATATTACTTTTAACCTTTATTTTCTTAACTTGCTGATTGAACTCAGTTTCCTTTCTAGTTGTTTTAGTGTCTCAGGTCTAATAGCTGCTGATAATTGTTGTTTTTTTTCCTAACTTTGATATTTTTACTTTAATGTAACTGGTCCTGTTTCAAATATTGCAGCTGGTTGCGTTTTCCTCTAAATTCTGCAAAGATAGCAGCAACGTATCTGCGGTCAGATGGCGTAAGGATTTCAATGTCACAAGATTTAAGGAGGCAGTTTGTCATCATCTCGTCATGTTCTGGATGATAAATGGAGACGTTTTAATTATTTCTGTATGTTCCTGGGTGCCGTCATGTGCTAGCACCTTCAGTTAGCGACCATCTCCTGTGTGCTGGAATGCAATCACCATCACACTCCTTCATTCTTCTGGTTAATAATCAAACCAACATGCCTCACTGTTTGTCTTTCTCTGACATCAGGTGGATTTATGTCTCAGGCCAGTTATTACACGGAGCGAGCGAACAGTCATCACAGAGTTGACAAACAGGCAGGCACAGGAACCATTGCAGACAGAGCAGCATGTGTGTGTTTCATTCTGACTACACCTGTCTGCGAGGTCAAAGAGGAACGTCACACCTGAATCACTGAAGCAATAGGTCAGCAGATTAGGTAACGGCGGGTTATGTTGGGAAAGAACTTTTCTCCGTTTGTCTTGTCTGCTCAGTAAGATTTATCAGGGAAATTTTTTTTTTCAGTTTTCTGACTTTATAATGATCAGTCGACGTCCTTTTGACAAAACATGCTTCAAATCACCGTCTATTAAGCAAGTCATAACTTTGAACAAAATAAAAATAAACCTAGAACTAGAGTTTATACTTCATAGAAAAGTCTTCAATAAATATGTACATACAGTTTATTCCTAATTATAGCTGTAAATCATAAATGCTCCTGCTTAAAATGAAGCAAATTGATTAATACTGTAGATTAAATGTTATATAAAACATTTATTGTTCTCTTTAATGTTCTATGTTATGCTTTTTAAGCCATCATATATTTGATTAAATGTTGCCTTCAGCACCAGGGCCATGTTAAAGGTACATCATAACCATATTTATTTATTATTTACACACCGGTAGCTCCGTCTGGTTGCAAATAGCGTTTTATTGGCAACATTACAGGATATTTCTGGTGTTGTATTTCTTTTTGTCTTTTAAACTTTATTTTTGCTGAATTTGTTTGTGTATAAAACCATGCTGTGTATATTTAACAAAACATCATGCAACCGGGATTATATCACTACGCTTTCAACAAGCTGAAGCAATGGAGGCGAGTTAGTGTGAAAGCACCAGTGTAGTTGCCAAAAAGAAATGCCCCAAAGTGTAAAAAGGTGAAAGAAGATGTTTAATTCCCAAAGGGCTAAACTGGAGTTACACTGTGAAAACAGTCTGACTGTTGGAGTCCGCTAAAGTTTAAGCATTTTGATGTTGCTGCGAGGTTGATAGAAACGTGAGGTTCTATTTATGCTCAAAAAAGGACAATAAAAACCCTATCAGGACTGACGCTTGGAGTTTATAGACTTATTTGATCATAATTAACTGAGTTTGATCTTTTTGGTGAAGGCATATGATGTCACTGTGCACCTTTTTTTAACAAAAGGGCAGGGAAATCTGCTCTCCATAAAGCAGTGATGTCTTATTGCTTTCCAGGTTTCCAGGACAGGGAGGGGCAGCTGCTCAGAGAGCAGAATACACAAGGATTACTCAGACATGCTTGAAAACGTCTAATACCTCCTATGATGCGATTTAGATGCAGGTGTAGCATTAGAACATAGATAGAAGCTCTGAAAACTGGTTTTCTCTGTCAGATATTTATTATCTGCCAAAATGTGTTGTTCTGTGAGTGGAATGTGTTTAGTATCCGTCTTTCATCCAGCTGGTCAGCAGTGTGCAGCAAACGCTGGGGGTTGGTTTCTCACTCCAGCAGCTGTAGGAGTGTTAATAAAGGAAAGCTTCAGTAATTTTGCAACTCTTGCTTTTTACAACATTTGTATAACGTTGTACTATTTGGGACTATTAGGATCATTCTCATGTTTTCCTTCCATCAGGTGCATTTTTTAAACTTGACCATTGTGCTTTATCCTTTAGACGCCATAAACAACCCATCATTATTGTACTGGTTTGTTGTAGTTTTCTTTTTGTTTTTCAGCAGGTAAGGCTACAATAAATGACTGTCTGTGTGCTTCACAGGACATGGTGTGGCTGTTAATCTGAAAACCAGTAACAGAAGTCCATCTACTGACATGGAGGTCACTGGAGAAATCAGCGACACTGACAGCGGCATCATCCTGCATTCAGGTAAAACTGAAACGGACGCTCTGAGTATTGATGCTAACCTTGATTTCAGATTAATCCTGTCTGCAGAGATTTCTGTTTGCACCTCCTATGATTACGTCACATTAAACCAGTGGCACTCCTGTGTTTTTGTTTTTTCACCAAACCAGTTCCAGTGGTAAACTGGTAATGGGGCTTTTTTAGCAGAAGTTTTTTGTCTTTTTATCAATGTCAGCTCTGGTTCTGTTTACTAGGAACTGGTTCCTTCTTTTCTTTTCATCAGAAGCTACGGCGGGCTCATGGAGTCCAACAACCAATCAGAGTTCAGTAAATCAATGTTTAGAGCCCAGTTTTTTATTTGCTTAATGTTGAAAGAAAGAAACAGTGAAACAGCTCTACATTCAACATTGAAGAAAAGTCTTAAATCGTTGCAATAACTTGGGCTCACTGTCTCTTATCCTCCTGCTATTCATTCTGATATCAGCTAATATCGTTTTTAATTAATCTTGCTTTAGATATTCTGCCTTACTCCCATTTCTTTTTGTTACTTTTGGTACCAAACAGGTCAGAGATTCACTGATGGTGAATATTTTTCATTTATGGCTTAAAGTTTTATCCTGCTTTAGCAGAACTATTCATGGATCCCAGCAGCTCTCCCTCTTTGCAAAACACAACAGCTACACTTTATTCAGGAAGAAACATGAGAGTTTCTCATCTCAGCAGCAGAAATGCTTTGTACTGTTCTTCACATAAACATAAAGAGCTCTGCCTCAACAGGAGTAGCAGTTAACATCACCTGGTTATCAGACTTCTAAACTCATTTATTTCTTCGGATTAAGCCATAATAATCCTGTTGATAACTTTGTGCCTTTCTCTTTAAAATCCTACAACATTTTAATTGTTCCTCACTAGTTGCCTTCATCCATTTCTCATCGAGCTTTAAAATGTTGAAAAAAGAAAACGTGAAGTAGACATGTTTCCATCCATCGGAGCGAATTAAGCGCAACGTCGTCACACGTTTAGGTTACGTTTAGCTGTTCTAAACAGAAAGTAGAGCTCACAAGCCAGCGCAGATTACAGACTACAAGTGGAGCGATTTTTAATGGATGTTTTGCCATCATGTCGGCGAGTGTCAGTGAAAGTCAATAGAGAGAAATGAGATTCATTCAGGAGGAGCTGATCCATCATATTCACCACGTCAGAACTGATTCAACCAGTGGGTTTCCTTCTCCTCATTATTACATTTAAAATCATCTCGAGTGTGCGTACAAATCTTGTTGATTCTAATTTAGCTGTTTCCATCAAGTATGCTTCAATATTCACAGACAAAGAACGACGTCTGAATGGGATTCACTGCTTCTGACCAGATCAGCTCCATATCCTGACTCATGGTCCAGATATAAATGACCGCATCGATTTAGCCTTTTTTCTTTCATTGAGTATCCCAGAGGTCGTGACCCGTAAAATGGTACCAGAGTCGACTCATGACCCGAACTAAAGGCTGATTAAACAGACATTTCTATTAAATGCACTTGGTTACGTCCATTTGTAGGTAGTTTCGTATCTCAGAGCTCTTTTAATAATCAGGTTTATCGTTTAGTTTGATCTCAAAACCTCTAACTGTATCATTAAAGACCCACAGCAGGATCACATCTGCTTATTTTACTCTTTTGAATAGTCATTTAAAAGACAGACGGCCTCCTTAGGCCTGCTAACTCCATTTAAATGTACACAAGCTCCAGATTTATTCATTGCTTCATTTTTAGTTCTCAGATCTAACAAACTCTTATTTCTTACACTCCTAGTTTTCTTTTTTTAAATGTTTAATTAACAGCTGGTGGCTGCTGTGGTTTGTCTGTTTAGGAAGCTACATAACCAACCCTGCTGTTGTCTGCTTGAGCTAAAAACAAATCAAAAATCATTTGACAACGTGCTGTTCTGAAACAATACATCTTACTCATGTCTTCTTTTCATTGACAGTGTTGAGGCCTGGGGTTGACTGTGAGATTTGTTGGTTATTTGGTTGTAAAATCAGCTGTTTCTTTGTTTCTATTGTTCTCTGTAGCTAAACTTGCAGTGAGTTAAAACTGCTGTCTTTAATAATGTGACGTAAAAGTAAAGCAGGGCCGTCTTTCCTTTATTTGTTCTGTTGCTGATCTGTTATGTTCTCTCTGACATTCCTCCTGCTTTAATGGAGCCACGTGGTTTCTGCTCCACACAATGAAAACGTGTCGGTCCGCAATGAAAAGGCGGCTTGTGTCTGACAGTGGCGGCCATCTTCGGCCCTTTGTTGCGCTGTCACGGTTTCTTCCTGTTGCACCTCTGATTTTGTCGGAACCTGCAGGGATTCTTGCCGTAATCTCTGAAAGTATGCGGCACTCAATGCACTGTGCTCAATGGCCCCTCCCACCCCCTCTGAAACTAATCTTCATGTCATCAGTCACCGCGGCTACAGACGGCAGCAGCCGTACGCTTACATTGTTTATGGCTGCAAAGGTCCTGATACTGATGGTTAGTTTCGGTGTCACTAATGAGGAATGCACCAAACACAAAGGTTTATTCTTCACTTTGGAAATAATCTCTTGTCCAAACTGCTGCAGCCTGATCACTATTTGCAGGATATTCTTCTAGTTTTCTAATAAAACCGATTTTACTATAAAGTTTGAATTAAAAAGATATTTTTGCAGAACTTTTGATAACACAAACATAACGGTTCCTTTTTTTATTGATTTGGTTTGTTTTTCGTGTTTATGCATAAATCTTCGGTTTTATCTCTGTTGATGTTTTGCAGCTCTGGAAACATTTCTGTGATCCAGGGTCAACATGTTAGCCATCGTAAAGCAGGCGCTGCTCCTTCTACTCGTGTTACAACTAACTCTTCAACACTGATGATTAATAAATTGGTTTTGTTTTGTTTTCTGTTATTTATTGTCTTTTACCTCCATGTCAGCTTCATTATTAACTACTGCGTAATGAACTTTATGGCAGTCATAAGGCTGACGCTAAGTCACATGTTCTTCTGGTTGCATGACGCAGGCTCCGACAGCCCGACCACGAATGCAAAGGATGTGACTACACACACACGGGCCATGAAGCTAAAACACCAGGCGCTCCAAGACCGGCTGGAGGTCTGCTTACTGGAGCTGAAGAAGCTCTGCATCCAAGAAGCTGTGAGTCTGAGACCTCAAGTCACACAACAGACATGAAGACGTTTCTATGAAATGATGTTTGAGGCTTTGGGTTGGCCAACTCAGATGGGATGGATAAAGGTATTACAGAGATATTTAATCAGGCTGTTCCACTGTACAGTCAGCTAGTTGGTGATTCACCTCCGTCTTAGGGAGGCTTACATTGGTGGGGCAGCTCTGTTCAGAGTCTTCATGACACATTTTCCTGCCAGTTCACCTCATTGCATAAAGAACTTTGATCCTTTTTGTTCCCAGCAGGGGCCTTATATAAAAACACAACTGTTGTTCTGGGCTGATGACAGAATCTCTGCTTTTCTCCCTGATTAAATCTCTTTAATAAGTTAGATCGTTCAGGTTATTTCAGCGCAACAGGTTGTTACACTCCAAAAAGTCCCTGTTACACCTGTTCCTTTACTATCCGCACAGACGGTGGTTTGGCTGAAACATTTACAGCCATGAAATTATGCTGATACCCTGATTTCTAATGAGCCTGATGACCACAGAAAGTTTTTAACACATTTACCTCATTATTTGCACATAAATGTGAATGAAGTGCTGTGAAAACCTGAAGCAGTGCTACTAAACTATGACCAGCCCACTGAGGCAGGAGAACATGCTGCAACCCTGAGAGCAAAAATCTCTGCCTTCATTCTGACTAGTCTTAAATATGTGATTCAGTTTTTAGTGGTAAAATCTGTTTGCAGAAATCTTGAGTAAAACTTTGACTCTGGTTTTAGATGTCAGTAATGGAAGCCAGTCTGCTTATTAGATGTTAAAACAGCTGGTTTAAGTTCTCTCCCATCATGTTTCAGCATTGATCCCCCTACAGGTATAGCACAGTAGCACTGCCCCACAGCTCCAGTGCTGTCACCCTCAAAAGCAGCTAGAAAAGGCATTTATCTCAATGAAACATCTGAGAGACGGTAGCACTGTACATTATCTACTGTAAACTAGCATTTTCACTGTAAATTGCTGCTCTTATGCAAGTGAGTGAATTATAAATCTGCTTCTTTGTTTCAGCATTAAACTAAAGTGTTGGTTTGCTTTTCATTCTTGTTGGATGTTTATCTCCTGGTTTTAAAGTGTGTAAATGGAAATAAAATGATCACGCTTTCATAGAACAGCCTATTTACTTTTTCGTGCTTTAGGTAAGTTTTTCTGCCCCAAAAGGCAGAAACGACTCTTTGACTTGTAAAGATGGCTGATCTCTGCCCTTGACCAATCAGGACGCTTATTACTGCGGTTTTAAAAAAAATCCCCTTATGCTGTGAAGCTTGAAATAAAAACATCTTCAGCCAAAAAAAGCAACGGTTGTTTCTTTATTGAATTTCCAGAAAATTCCCCAGAAAACTTTAGTCATTGTGTGAAATTTGCTCAAGTTATTATTAACTTGTTCATATAAACATTTATAAGATTTACAGTCATTAGAAATCGAATTTTGACATTTAATCGAAGAACCCTGGACTTTTTAATCATCTCCGTCTCTCATGTCAGAAAGAAACATGAACTTTGTTGAGGTCATGAATTTAGATGTAATGATCCAGTTTTATCTCAGTTTATTTCATCTGTAAAAGTTCTGCTAAACAGGATCTAGCTGAAGGTTTTCATCACATATCATCCCGTTAATGTCTTTACTTCCTCTTTCAGTCTGTCTGCTGAGTGAAGGGTGCAATAAAAGCTGGCACGCACATCAGCTGTCATTTCCACAGTGGACTCATCCAAGCATAGTTTTAGCGCGGGCATGCAGAGACGCTCCGAGGTGAAATCCAAAGACAGATCATTGTTTCCCGTTGACACTTGGGCTTGGCTGTCCTGTTGGGACTTGTTCACATCCACTAGTGGGAGTCCCACTGCGCCTCCCTCTGCTCAGTGACACAGAATAAGTAAATCCATCGACTACAATCGATGCGCTTGTGTCAGAACTCTGCCTCTGTAATAACGGACGAGCCTTTTATCTGTTTTCATTGTTCTGCTTACAGACGCTTTTATTTTCAGTGAAAAGTTTTGTCAGAAAGTGAAATCCAGAGCATGCGGTTGTGAAACATCCCCTGTAACAAATTGTGCAACCAACTCTTTGAACCCGTCTGTCTGAACACGTTGAAAGGATCCGATACAGACTCTGCTGTATTGTTTCATAACTGCCATAGAGGTGGTTGGATGAGTCCCTTCAAAACCCTCCAACAGAAACTAAACATGAGATTTAACGGTCCAGATTTCCAGCAAATCTCTGTTTTGATTAACTGCTTAACCAAGCCTCTGTCAGAACTTTGAAATGAAACTTTTAAGGTTGTTAAAAGATGAATATATATGTTGTTTTTTTTTTTTTGGTGTGGTGTTTTAGGAGCTGACAGGTCAGCTGTCTAAGGATTACCCTCTGCTCCCAGGAGAGAAACCTCCGCAGATTCGCAGACGCATCGGAGCTGCCTTTAAACTGGACGAGCAGAGCATCCCTCAGGGATCAGAGGTACCTGATGCATTTGCATATTCAAAGGCCTAAGATTTATGCTTTAAAGCCTAACATTTCTTCCCTTGTCTCTGCATATTTCCAGGACTCCGAGCTGAGCTTAGTGGATGCCGATTTGGCGCTCCAGCAGAAGATTTACGAAGCTGCCTGCAAGCTCTGCGAAGAAGATAACCTGAGCAAGGCTGTCAAGAAGAGTCGGATTCTGCAGTGGAAAACCGAGGAAAAGAAACTGAAGAAGCTACAAGAGGCTTCGTTTCAGCTGCGACTGGAGCGTGGCCGCTCATCGCCACTCCCTGGTCTTAATGTTCCACAACAAGGTGAGAGGCTCAGAACAAAAAGCTGGTTCTGGATGACAGCTTCATATGACGCATCCCTTCATAGGTCCTTCTGATAAAACTCTAGACATGTCTACATCTAGTGCCTGAAACATGAATGTTTGTTTTGTTCTTCCTAAATCAGATCTTGGGACATCTGACAGCTCGTTATCGGATTCTCTGGTGCAAGATGAAGGTAAGAATTAGCTTGTCCTGATTTGTACGTGTGGAGAAGTTGTGTTTTATTTTTCCAGTTTGAGGGAGAAGCTCTTTTATTAGTCGGAGGTCTGGGGTTTTTACACTCCAACACACAACCATTAAACACACACTGATGTGAAAAGCATTTTCCCTCTTAGAAGATTATATCGGTTTTACTTAGTGCCACCTAAATGTTTATAACATGCACACAGGATACGTTAAAGAAATAGAATAATGAGGCAAATGCTCTTTCCTTATGCAGGGAGGAGAGGCTTGTATTTTATGAACCCTTCCTTCTGGATGTTGTCCTAAATCATCTTTTCTAAGCTGTACTTTTGTATTAACACTAGATTTTCCATACATCTAATGTTTTTATGTTTCAGAAGCTACAAGCCAATCCTCTCAGCCGTCCTCAGGGCTTCCTCATCCAGTGGAAACAGATCCTCCCCAGCCTCTCACCATGTCTGCACATTCCTCCATCGACAGCTCCTACATGTCTCCATCGGTGGCCCCGCCGTCTAACCCCTGTCAGTCTCCCTGTCCCAGCATCCACTCCAGGTCAAGTTTTACCTCCAGCGCAGCCTACGACCTTCCTCCCATCCAGCACTCACCCTGGACAGAGTCTAGCCTTGACCAGCCTTACCAGAAGAGCAAGAAGTCGCGATCCTCCAGCACAAAGAGGTGAGACAGACCATCCGTCATCACTTCTTTCCTGCTTTTTCATTCTTAAAACTCTAAAGTGACTTTCCATTTTAAACCGACATTATAAGGATGTAAATGACTTTTTACTCCTGAGATCATAAATAGTTTGTGATCTGATCTTTTCTGAAAACACTGAGATGTTGTATTTGGCTCTGAATTATGCTGGTCTGCAGAAAATCTCAGTAATCAGCTGGAAGGTGCATCACTGCCATCTGTTGATGCAGTGATGCTACAGCATTAGTTGGATAAGGCCGCCACACACGAGGCATAACATTATGACCTTTAGATAGCAGGTGTTTCTGGATTATTCTGCCCGTGTGAGTAGATGGGATCTGTACAGTTTGTCCTCAAAATAAGCGAGTAAAAAGTTGAAAGAAAAATATGAGACTGTTTGCAGAGGATGAAGTTTTTATCTCTGAGATGATCCCAAGATTTTAGCTTTGGAAGGGAAAATAAAATTAATGGATTTTTTTTAAATGTTCCTTTTTCTGAAGAAGGGTTTTTTCTAAGCGGGCTTAAGAATTAGAATTGCTGAACAAATTGATAATCTGCATTCTTTAAATATTAAAGTACTTTATTTGTATTTTTTTCTTCTTCTTAACGGCTGTGGTTGTAATGCTAACACTTTCCAGTAACTTTACTTAAGTGTTTATTTTTTGGAGGATTTTTTACTTTACTTCCTGGTGAACACAGATATCGATACTTTCTCACCATCTTCAAAGCGGCTTATTATTTTTCTACATATGACAACATGATGTAAAGCTGCAACAAAATGGGAAAAAATCAAATGGAGAATCTGTCCAGTTAGAGTTTATAGAGACATGGATGGAGGCTGGGAAATGTTGCAGATCATGGATCAGATTCTGAAGTGGAAAACTATTCCTCATCCATTCTTCTTTGTTAGATTTTAAATGAACATTTTAATGATGTTTCAAGTTTAATTTCAGTTTTATGTCATTTGCTACCTAATGCTGTGAATCCCAGAGCTAAATTCAGCTGCTGATGCAGGACTGCTGCTCAGTTCAAACTATGTAATCTGATCTGACATTTAGATTAGAAAAAAATATTTTATGTTATTTTCAACCAACACAGTGAGAAAAAGAGAAGAATTCACCAATTTTTGTGCATAGAGCTGTTTGTAAGTATTTTCTTTTGTATCGTTTGAGCGCGACCTTGGCGTCTTGAACTGGCTGCGTCCTGAACTAAAGTCAAAAACGTGGTTTTGTACTTTAGCAAAATACAGAATCTATACTTTTTTCCTTTTGCTTTAGTAAAGCAGCTTAATCAGTGCTTTTACATAGACTCCTCCTCTAACCTTAGGCCTGTAGTTTATCTCAGTAGAATCTATGTTCTATGTTCAGCAGTCCAGCCAAATCTGAAGTGTTGCCACCGTTGGAGGCGTGCTTACCCCAGCAGCTCTCCCATATGAGACTGAGCCGCACCCAGTCCAACAGCACCCCTTCCACACCGGAGATGCGTGTGCACAGACAGCTCTCCCTCAGGTCGGTCCATCTCTGACGTGCCGTCCGTCCGAAGAAATATCATATATCTATATTCACAATCTGAATCGACTTCTTTGCCATTTCGCAGGGTTTCCAGTCCAGAATCCCCATTATACAAGGACCGTGGTCGTAGCAGAGGCCCCAGGCGACGCCTGACTGAATACCAGATAACTCTACCAGAGACTCATTCTCCCACACTGAGCTACAGCAGCCTGGCGAGCTCCGAGGACAGCAACTCTGAACGCTCCTTCTCTATTCACAGCAACTCCCCGAGCCGGGACTTCCCCTCTCCTTCACACAGGCAGTATCAGCCTGCAGCCTCCTTCTCCAGCTCTGACCGCAGCTTTGGACCTCAAGCCCCCCCTCCCACTAACTTTCACCACAACCCCAGGTCCCTGATGAGCCCTGTGGCTCAGAGACCCTACTACAATGAAGAAATGCCTTACCCCCCTAACATGGAGCCAGCTAGGATCCGTGTGCTGCAACAAATGCCCCGCACCCCCAACAGATATGACTGTTACTATGGAGATGCTGCTGTACCCCACCAGAGAGCACAGAGGCATTTACCTCCTGACATCAGGCTCACCCCTCCAGCACAGACGGACAGCTTACACTACCGCTCCAGCGGTCTGCCGCGGCAGGTCGTAAACGAGCAGCTGAAGTCCTGGCACCGCCGCAGTCAGTTCAAGACGCCAAGGGCGCGTTCTCTGGACAGACAGGGAGCGGTGAGGCTGAAGAACGGGCCAGGCCAAGAGCCAGCACGCTACCCCAACCAAGTAAGAACCAGGAGTTTGATTTGTTTACAAACATCAATGATGAAAAATGCTATTCTGATAATAAATTAGTCAGATTATCAGAAGATGATCTCTTCAACCTTTTGCTTTGATTAGAGCTTATCAAAAATAGAAGTTTATTGAAGAAAAAAGCTTTTTATATTAAGCAAACTGTTCTCCTGACTTTATCAGGACCTTAAAAATAAATCCTGTTTTTCTTCTCCTTCTAACCTTTAGGTTATCCAAAGAGGAGCCCGTCAGAGAGGTGCAGGGGAAGCTCCAGAGCACTGGCTGATCGACGATGGATCTCACTATATGAGTCAGGTGTAGAAATCCATCCAGTTCAGCCACCGACTGCAGTTTTAACAAGTTCAACTAAAACACTGTGGTCTAAAAATCACTTTTATTCAGAAATATTCTTGTTCACTTGCAACTGAGCACGAAAGATGAGACTGAAATTTAGAACTTCTTCCCACAGAAATTGGCAGAAGGTCATAATTTCCCCGAGCAAAGATGAATTATGCTGCTGATGTTTAGATTTAATGTAACTTTAAGGTTTTATCTTTTCTACTTAATGTTCCCATGTTAAGGGAACAGAGTCTCTTTGCTGCTGCTTGTCCTGTTCAGTCAGATGAGATGAAATCATTCAGCTCCATTGAGTTTCTGTCCTAAATGTTTGGGGGGCAGACAACAGGATCTCTACCAAAAAAACACTGTTGATGGTCAACCAAGCTGTCGGTTTAAAGAAATGACTTTAAAATGTATCACATGAGTTAATGAAATCATATTTGAAGCTTTAGGTACTAAACTCTCCTTGGTGATAATGCAGCTACGAAGAAAAGTCTCACTGTGATGAGAAATTATGTGTTTCTTTTAATAGTAATAATCTATTACAGGATAATAATTAGAGATCAACTGATGCAGGTTTTTAAAGGCCGATTATTTAGACATGGTCTAACTGATATGTGCAGGGTGATTATTGGAGCAGATATTGCTTTTTCTACCTTTTTATATGATCGATATGACCCAAATATTTATCAAATCTAAATGAAAACAAAACAGAAACATTTATTAAGTCAAATAAAACTGATAGACAACGATTGAGCTAATTTAAAGTTTGTTCAAAAACATTTTTTAAACTATTGCTTTTATGGAAAAAAAGAAAACTGCAAAGATTTGAAACCACAAGGATTGTTTTAAACTACTTTTAAGGTTCAAGATTTCTTTTTTAAATTTTATTTTATGCTTTTATTTTTTTCAGTTTCAGACTGCTCCTCCCTCTTCATGGGGGCGGGGCTTAAAAAAAGGTGTGAAATGATGACTAACAGTTTAGGTGTCTGAACAACATATCCCCAGTTGTTGCATTCAGGAAAAAAGACATTTTTAGTTCAAATCTTTATTTTTCGGTTTCAAATGTTTTTCCAGTTTTTTTCTTTTTTCTCAGTTTATTACACAGATTCATATCTTCCCAACTTTAAACCACTTTTTAGCTTCTTTTTCAGATCCAAATGATTTATTTTCAGTTTATGCAAAAGATGTTTTTGAATAAACTTTGTGGCCCCAGTGGAGCAAACATACGTTCCACGTGATCTGGAGGCGTGGCTGCTGAACGCACTTTGCAGTCAGCCAGCAGACATACATGTCAATCGAGACAAGAAAAAGTCACTAAGCCTGCCGATGTTTCAGTCCATCTCTAATAATAAAAATACTAAAGATTAGAAGAATATCTTCTTAAATAATAACCCGAGTTGATAAACTTATGCTGCCTCTAGTCAGACTAACTATTTTTGTTGTTTATTTTTACAGAGAACTATGACTGTTTTTAGGCTGTGCTGGCTAACTTGAATGACTATCTCACACAAAGAATAGTTAAAAAAAAAAAACAATCACACACGACGAGTAAAGTAGCATTGTGAAACTGAAGCCAGGTCAAAACTGAATCTTTGGCAGCTATGGAGAGGAGGAACTGAACTTCATATCCTTGGAGCTTTAACTTCTAAACTTGTGGGTTTTTTATTTATTTCTAGTTTGATGCAACACTTTAAGCTCTACAAACAAATACCATGAATACCATGGGTCAACTAGCATCATCCTGTTTTAACCCAGTAACTATTTGATGGGTAGAAATGTTTGGAAATAAGATTTAAATCCTACATTTTAGGTTATAGTGACACTTTGTTGGTTTAATGTGATTTTCTCCCAGAAAACCATAAAATCCAGACTTGAAATCTAAGCAGACATGGACCAGAGGCTGTAAAACAACTCTAGTGTTTTGTTTTGTATTTTTTTTTTTTTATAGAACACAATCATGTTACCTTGTGTGCCTCTTTTGTTTTTTATTGCTTGTTGTTCTATTTATGTTATTTAGTAAATATGTTACTGTTTAACAAAACCTGTGACTTTTGTTTAACTGTGGAAATAAATAAATATTGTTTGAGTTAAACTCTGTTTTGTTTATTTGTGTATTCTTCAATTGAGTAGGAGTTTTTTATTTTTTTTTTTCTTAGAGAAATTGTTATGGATGACTTTTAAAATCTTTTTTTGTTTTGGATAAAACAGGTGTAAATAATAGATTTATTTCTGGCTAATTGCTGTTCATTGGCTCATTATATTAATCTATTTTATAACAACCGTCCCAACAATGAAGCTAATCATTTATACTCAAATTTAATAAATAATGCTGAATATATCTGCTAAATTGTGTCTTTCAACAGCAACCTCAGCCTCTTTTCTTTCACATCCAAGCACCAGTATTTTGTCTCCATTTGGGGTTCAAGCCATTTCATTGGTTTAATTACGTTGCAGCCACATTTGTTAGAACTTCTGGTAAAATAAATGATATAAAAGCTTTAAAGTTAATGGTTTCCTTACAGTAGTATTAAGTAAAATAATTTTTGTTGTTTGGGAATTTATTCATTACTCAGATAAAAAAACATTTCATAATACAAGGGGCTTTTTCGCTACTATAAAAGGAATTATGAAATTAATTGTAATTACATTATTGTACTGTTAATTAACAAAAAATAATTAACAGTACATGTTTAAAGCTGTTAACCATATCACGTTTTTATGAACTTTTAAAGGCATACCTTTCTCATTTACTGTGACAAACAAAATTCTTTGTTGAATTCAACTAATTTCAGATTTAAATCAACGGTACGAATAATTTTGGACCTAATTAAACAAAGACATTCTGTTCTGAAGCTTCAAATCACTGATACATGTGCAAGTAATTTTATTGTTGTGCGGTTTTAGTACGTTGTCACGCTGTTTTGCGTTGTGTAATCTTATTACGTCATCATCCCCCTCAAAATAAACTAGCTAGATTTTTCTCTACATTAAACTGTCAATGCTCAGACCAACCTCGTCAATAGACTTTTTTGATTAGGCTTTTATTTTGGAATGACTAAAACGGATTCCGCATCGGTTAGACGTGTCAACTTCCGGAAGTAGCTTTGTTTCGCACAACCATAAATAATTTACCTTCCTGGTTTGGAGTCTTCCTCGTCAGGTAACTTCGGGGTATTGAATTAACATAACTTGACAGTGTTAACCCTGCTGAGTGCTTATCTCAGCTTGTGACCCGGTGTGGTTTTGTTTCGACCTCTGAATTTCTGATAGCAAGTGCGCTGCTAGAGAATCAATTCCCTCTTCGGCTGCTGGAGCTCGGTTAGCTAACAGGTAATGTTAGCAACCTGGTATTTATCAGTTTGTTAGATGATTTAACGAGAATAACTGCTCTCGGTATTTATGACCTCGGTATAGTTTTTACATCATAATAAAGGGCTTACATTAGTCCCAAATTATCTCAACTTCGTCTGTATATTTCGATTGTTTACATTCAGTTCTCTATGTGCCGTCGGACGCTTTTGTGATGTTATTTAACATCCGTCGCGAAGCTGTTCGCCTCCAAACACTAACTTTTGTCTTTACTATTAGCCTTAGCCTCATTTTAGAACTTATCCTCGTAAAATGATCATGTAGAGGGATTCTGACATGTTAATATTCCTGCAATGTAACCCGTAGTTAATGTTAATAGCGTAAAGTAACTTGCATTACACTGTAAAAACTGCTGTATTGTTCCGTGTACGGTGGTTAGCTAAGATGGGGAACAGTTGAAGTGAACTTAAAATTATATATATATTTTCTTTCTTGTTTAATCGTCCTGATTGAAAATCACTGCGTGCTTAGTCCCGGTTATTTTGATTTTTGACCCAGATAAAACTCTTTTTGGTAGTTGAACTTGAAAATCCAGTTTGACTTGATTTGCTGTGTAAACCAATAGTCTGACCAGACACATTAGTTTAGCAAATAGATTAGACTTCCAAGAGGTATTTGTTTAAACCACATTTAGTTTCCTTTTTTATATATAAAATTCTTAAAGAAATTATGAAGGGTATTGGACTTAAATATTATTTTGAGCTGGTATCCCAATTAGTGTAACATTACTAACTACATAACTCGGGGCAGCACAAATGAATCCCACAAAACTGTAACGTTAGCAATTAAGAAATGCTCATGCTAGTAGGATACTGGTAGATGGTGTTACACTGTTACAGAGACACATTAAATGATAGGTCTTTAAAATGCATGAAATAAATGCGGCTGTTATTGCTGTTGATACGTAGTAAGTTGAGGCTTTAAAAGTGCAGGGTGAATAAAGGGGTCGCTTTTCGCTGACAGTAATTACTATTTGCTTAAAAGTCTTATAAATGTATTTTTATTTGTATTTTTGGTCTTAAAATTCAAATAAATGTAATTTTTGCAAGATTTTAAGGTTTTTACAAGAATGTAACAGAAATATATGCATTTAGAGGCCCTTCTGTTCTACTTTCCTTTCTGTATATGGATGTAGTTTTACATTTTTCAACTTTTTTGAAACGTTTGAAAACTCCTTTCAGTGATTTGAGTTATCGATTAATTAATCTGAATATGATTTATCTTCTGAATCCACTTCTAGTTGATAACTAGATGTTTTCTTAAAGACCTCAGTTTTCTCTTGTGTCAAAAGGATCTTTCCATGACATAAAGGGCTTTTTTTTGTCTTTTTACAATACGCTGAATCAAAAAATACACGATTTTGTTCTAATAATTGATTGTACCAGCTGTATTAAATACTGACTGGATATACAAAACATATTTTCTGCATTATTAAACGTATTTTATAAGATATAGCAACACAGAAATATATTAGGGAACTAAATAAAGGAAAGGTCCAAACTGAAATATCCATTTCAGTTTGGACCTTTTTTTTTCTAAAGACTAACGCCTAAAAGAGAAAAGATGTCCTATTTTCTGTTGTTTTGATAGAGATTGTAGATTTGAATCCAGCAGGAATTTTAGAAGCCATTATTTCTGCAATAACACACCAGGTCCATGACCTTTATCTGAACTGATGTAGTTTGATCATTAGTTTAAAATGTGTATTTACAACATAGGCTAGAGGTTCTTAGTTTTGGTTTATTTATGTCATAAAAAATAATCATTTTAAAATTTTAACAGACTAAGCACCCATGTGGGAAGATGAAAAGAACATTTTGTCTGACTGTTCTCCTTCAGTCCAACACTGTGTCTTTAATATTTGCCAAATTCTGTTCCTTTCAACCCTTTTTTGATTGTTGCTGTAAACTGAAATGCTAAATGTTATCCAGTCTAGTGCCATCCTCATTGTCATTCTGTCTCTGCAGGAGGAAGTTTCCTCGTCCCAACTGAGGTAGAATACAGGACTCTGAGCAGGTCATCAGGCAGTCTCCCTATGTCAGTCCGCAACGGGTCTGCCAGTGATGCAGACTGCCAGATCTCTGAGGACTGCAGTGTCCCAGATGTTGAGCTGAAGGAGCTCGGACCACTGCTGGAGGAGGGGGGGGGTCGGCAGGGGCCGTCTAAAGGCGTCCTCCTAGAGGTCGGGCTTTTTGGTTGCTCTGATTGTTCCAGAGAAAGGTTGTCTCTCTGTGTTGTTTAATGATGGTCTGTTCTGATCTCTTTGAAGGGGGTAGCGATGCTCGCTGATGAGGAAGAGGACGATGATGAGGTGGGAGAGGTTTTGACTTTACCTCTTCAGGCCCATCATGCCATGGAGAAAATGGAGGAGTTTGTGCACAAGGTAATATTGAATAAAAAAAACTCTTAAGTTGATTTCAAAGGACAAAGAAATCGAGCTAAAGCTAAAAATATAAATATGCCCAAATTCAATTTTTAAACTGAAACAGTCCAGAAGACATGGTTCTGTAGATATCAGCCTGGTTTACTTTGTCTGAGGAACCCAATGGTTTGTAAAAAAAAAAAAAAAAAAAAAGGTTCAAGTTGTACTTTTTTCACAATGTGACTAAAACATAAACAAATAATGTAGATATGTATAGTTTGGACGTGGCTCTGTTTGATAATATAAACACTGAAGAAACTCCTGATGTTGTTGCTTAAATGGTGCCCATTCAACGGTGCTGCATGGAGGAGCAGCCTCTGTTTTTTCTACAAAGACTACCATGAATGAGGAAGGCGAGGATGTGACGACAGAGCAGTACTAAGCAAAGGGTGCAAAAAAGGAATTTATGACTCAGTTTAAGACCAAAAAGATCGATTTCACTCTTTAAAACACCACATAAAAATAGCGGCTGAAAGTAAATATAAAGCATTTTGGTTTTTTTTATTTGTGGTAAAAAATTGCAAGTACCCGAATATAAAATAGAAGTTTTTAAAATTTTTAGTTAATGTAGGAATTTATAAACTGTTTCACCACAGGGCAGTAAGAAAATGTTTCAGTGGAGCAATAATGATCAGAGCTCGTTCTCTTTTCCTTGTACATAAAAAAATAATCCTCCTGGAGTTTCAAAATCTGTGGAGTTTAACCCCTTTATATTTATTCATTCTTCATAATCTGACGGCTCTGCAGAAGTGATCACGGCTTGCTTGTAGTGTCCGAGAAAATTCCCGGATTAGCAACTCTGATTGGTTGATGATCGGTATCAAAATGCCAAGTTTCTGATCTCTGGACGCTGCTTGATGCTTGATCCACCTTAGACTTTGCATTTAAACCAGATGCTCTGACGCCAAGAACGTGTTTGGTCTGAACCCTCCTCAGTGCAAAACGTCATGTTTTGTTGTTTTTATCTGTTTTATTTTGTAGATATACGGGCTGGATAAGCATCAGCCAATCGAATCTAAAACAAGCAGTCATGTTTATTGATGGACGGAAGCAAGCAGGGAATCTGCTGCTCTTGAACACCAGCAAGCTCTTTTATGGCTATAAAACTACCTAGAAACAAGTTCTGACGCTAATCATCCAATCTAACGTTATAACTCTCATTTCTATTCCCTTTTCTTGCTGGATGTTTATTTTTTCCTGCTACTCTCTTCCTACTGTCTTGTTTATTTGGTGGTGAAAGGTACGTGTCTCCTTCTTTCTGAATGAAGCAGTGTGCTCTCAGTTTGGGCCACGTAACAAAAAATCTGCGGTGAGCGACCGTGCTCCGCGACCGGGGACGGCGTTGTTGTGTGACTACAGGCGTGCACATCCTCATACATAGATTATGAAGCTGGTTTTATGCTCCAGTAAACGTTGCTGCTGCTCTGCAGGTCTGGGAGGGTCGCTGGAGGGTCATCCCCTTCCATGTCCTGCCCGACTGGCTGAAGGACAACGATTACCTCCTGCACGGACATCGGCCTCCCATGCCTTCATTCAGGGCCTGTTTCGGAAGCATCTTCAGAATTCACACAGAGACGGGAAACATCTGGACTCATCTGTTAGGTGAGCAGGAAAACTCGTCCACAGTTTCTCTTAATTATTTTGATTCTCCTCCCATTTCACGTGTCACCAATTCCTCAAGGTCCTAAAGCTTTCTTTCCTTTCTCAGGGTTGATCTTATTCGTTTGTCTGGGCACTTTAACCATGTTGCGCCCCAACATGTATTTTATGGCACCTCTGCAGGAGAAGGTTGTGTTTGGGATGTTCTTCCTGGGAGCAGTCCTCTGCCTCAGCTTCTCCTGGCTCTTTCATACCGTCTACTGCCACTCGGAAAAAGTCTCTCGCACCTTCTCCAAGTAAGGAACTGGAAAGCTTCTCTAACAGCTGCTGGTGTTTGCTAAGGCTTCATATATTGTGGGGTTTGTAAAAGACTAAACAGGTTTGTGCACCGAGGGAAACGTAGCAGCCTAGCTTTAGCGCTCCAAGGTCACATCTGAGAAACGTCCTGCTCCTCACAGAGACCAAACACAGCACATCTGGAGAAAACCAAACACGGCGGCGTATCAGAGAAGCGGCGCTCACACGCTGAGCTGCACAGCGCGGCTGCAGCACGGGGCCATCTGTCTGCCGGGACCCAAACTGGGTCACGCAGCGAGACACTGATATGGAGCAGAGTATCAGACACCAGTTGAACTGATGGAAAAACTGAAAGAAGACGTTGGGTTTATGATGAAGCAGACATGTTTCACCGTCTTGTTTTAGATGTCAGTGGCTGCCATGGTCGCGTCTGTTCTGAGCCTCGTTACGATCACGTCTGACGCACCTTCTCTCCTCAGGCTTGACTACTCGGGCATCGCCCTTCTCATCATGGGTTCCTTCGTGCCCTGGCTGTACTACTCCTTCTATTGCTCCCCTCAGCCTCGACTGATCTACCTCACCATCGTTTGCGTTCTTGGCATCGCCGCCATCATAGTCGCCCAGTGGGACAGATTCGCTACCCCTCGCCACAGGCCAACTAGAGCAGGTGAGGACGCGGCGCTCCATTTTAATCTGTCGTGTCTTTCGGCTGTTTGTTTGGATTTGGTTCTGGTTTTATCACACAGATGCTTTTATTTTGGCTTCATGGTTCCAGCAGTAAAGTTCTGTCCTTGGAAATGGAACTTTAGGAGTCATTGCTTGTAAAAAAAATATCATTTGTCTCATTAAAAATATATCCTCCTTTGTCTTCTATCATTTTCTGTGTTCAGGCGTGTTTATGGGTCTTGGACTCAGTGGCATCGTCCCCACCATGCACTTCACCATCGAGGAAGGCTTTGTAAAGGCCACCACGGTCGGACAGATGGGCTGGTTTTATCTGATGGGAGCCATGTACATCACCGGTGCCGGTCTGTATGCAGCCAGGATCCCCGAACGCTTTTTCCCCGGAAAGTGTGACATTTGGGTGCGTGTATAATCTGACATATGATAACAGTTGACAAACTATGCACAGTGTTTGCAGTGTGCAAACACAGCTGATACAGTCCAGGGTTCAAACATCTAAAAATCAGTAAAAGCTTCGTAAAATAAGTAGATTTCTTCTTTGTTGTTTTCCAAGGCAGTAAGGTTCAGTTGCAGATCACATGACTCATGATGTGAAAAAAGTGATTCAGTATCAGTTTGGAAAAATATAAAAAGTTTTATTAGTAAAACTTTTTGTGGAAAGACGAGGACTTTTTTCTAAAGTGCAGTTGGACCGTCTGTTAGAGAGCGGTCAGCGTCACACAGCGCTGCTTTTATTGCCACATAATTACAAGTTCACCGCTTTGTAGGTTTAGATCACGTCTTTTTATTGATGTGGTTCTCATTACTAAAACCCACTGCCTGGTTTCCCTGTGTGCTAAATCCCCTCCGACACAAACTGAGATTCAAGAACGCTGCAAACCTTTCCAGGCTGTTCTGCAGCACTCTCAGTCTAAAGGGATAAAAATGTCGGTTTTTAGCGTCCTTGTTTTTATCACTGACGCAGATTTCCTCTCCTCTGCCCGTAGTTCCACTCTCATCAGATTTTCCACGTTCTGGTCGTGGCAGCGGCCTTCATTCATTTCTACGGCGTCTCCAACCTGCAGGAGTTCCGCTACGGCCTCGAAGGAGGATGCACAGATGACTCTCTGCTCTGAAAGGCCCGACTGTGACTCACTTTTCTTTACAGCTACACCCACATCAACACACACACACATGCAAAATGCTGCTGGACATCAGTATAGTCTCTTCTTGCTCCTTCTGTCCTCCTGGGTTGCTTACATCTTCTTTGGGTTTTAGTGGTCTTTCTGCTTTGGCTCTTTTTGCTCCAGTAAAGTAGCACTTACTAGCCAATGTTCTATGGAGGGAACAGAACTTACCTTTTTACTCTGATAACCATCAGATAAGTGTTAAAGATAGTGTTTTCAACTAGGGTTAAAGTGGGATTTTTACCAAGTCTGATCGATAGCCTTTTCATAAACACTCTCTGTTACCCTGAACCTCGCCATGGCCTGTTACAGTTGCACAAAAGGGTTCAGAGGGTGATGTTATTCATGCTAAAGGAGAAGGCACAAACCTGTGGAGGAGGGTCTGCAGCGGCGTGGTGGCTGGAGGGAACAGATGCCATTCTGTAAGGAGTACAAACCTGAAGGGACGTCACCAGATGTTCGTTTTCTATGTATTGAAATCGATTGCCCATGTTTGGCTTCTCAGCAATAAAAAACAGGTTCAATTTCTAAAATCCCACTCAGCAGAAAACGTCAGTGTTTTTTATATTGATTCTTATATGCACTCCAGAAGAGGAGAGTCTCTATTCTGAATGAGGGATAATTAAATGTGCACAGGGTTTATTTAAGAATCCAATCAATTCATTGTTTCTGATCACTTCTTTGCTAAAAACGAATCTAAACCAGAAGGTTCTGGATGTTTGACAAACATCTAAACCGGATTACTTGCTAACCGTTCAGTGCAACAGAGAAGCTACTGTGTAACAAAAACAAAACAATTAGCAACCTAACTGAGGTTGGATGGGGGGGAGGCCTGCATGCCATCGCTGATCAACCAGGAAGAGTTTTTAGTTCCTGAGCTGAGATCAACGGACGGATCCGAATCGGCCATCAAACCATCACTCAGCTGGAGATTTTTTTTGTTTGTTTTCTGCCTGATTTCAGACGTCATGGGTTATTTATTTAGCGCACCTTATTTTAGCGGATTAAATTCAAGGCAGTAAATCATTAAACCGAGGTTTAAAAATTCCTTCTGGATGATCGATAGAAACTTTTTGCGTATTCCTGTGCCTTAGGCCAACGGAAATGTTTTTAAAAGAAATGGCCCATCTCAAAAGTCAAAGGAGCATCCAGGATGTAGGGTTTTCTTTCTTGTTTTCCTCGTCATGTACACAATCAAATCATGAATAAAGTTGCGGTTCCATTCATAGGTTGTACACAATGCTGTTAAAGATTCCTTTTTCTAGATGATCTTATCCAAGCTTTATTACTAAACATAAGTATCCCTGACTTTGTGTAATGTTCTGTGTAGAAAGTGATAAATCATACATTTCTTTGAAATGTAAATCTAAATATTTATTAATGGTAATATTGGAAAATTATTGTAATAAATTCTTTTCCACATGTAAAGTAAAGCTGTTTTATTTCCCTGCTATACATTTAAACACAAACATATTTATATTTAGTCACTAGTAAAGACAAAACCACATTCAGCCTCTAGATTAAATCCTACATCAGAGAACCAGAAACATGTCTGATCAGAGGAGGGTTACAGATGTTTTGTTGCCTAGCAACAACTCTTGTTTAGTAAGCTCTGATATTTAATGCGAGCTCAGATTGCAGTCAAGAGGCGCTTTTCCTCACATGATCCGAGCCTCAACTTTTCTTTTTACTTTTTTCATTTCAAATAAGGTTTGTACTTATAAGTTAACATTAAAAATCACCTTTAAATCAGACTTAAGGCGTCAGTTTAGATTGAGATTTAAAGGGAAAGAATTAAAAAGTGGTAATAAAAAATAAACAAGGCAGGGGGGTACAAATATATACATGAATACAAAGTCATGTTAGAGATTTACTAAATAAACCTTTAATTAAGGGATGAATTGTAAATTTGAAGCCTAAATCATTAAATATTGTTTATAAAGTACGGTTGTCATTGAACATTCTGAGAAATAATTAAAACAACAGATTAAGTTCAATTATCTTATTTGGATCATTTGTGATGCATTCGGCCTTTCTCTGCAGCTTATGTGCTTCCTGCCTAAAGCTATCAACAGCTGCAAGAATTGGTTAAAAACCCTTTGACTTACTGCAACATTTGCTTTCGGGATGAATAAAGCTTTTTTGAATTGGAATTAAATTACATTTTTTTAGGTTTCCTCTTCACTACTCGTGTCTGATGGGATGAGTCTGGTTTTATATGAATAAAGATATCCCACTGATGATGTAGAGGTCTCAAAAACTCGTTTATTAAATAGAAAACGCGTATGTGGAGTGAATTTTGTTCCAGTAATGTGGCAACGAAAAAAAATACATTTTGTTAATGAAAAGTTGCAAAGGAGAAGAAAAAGATTCTAAATTGAAATGTTAAAACATCCAATCAAGAAATAAAACTTTGAAAAACATCTTTAATAATTATTAGTTTTTTATATCTTTATTTTTTTTTACTTTTATTTATATATATATATATATAGAGAGAGAGAGAGAGAGAGAGAGAGTACATCAAGAAGATGGCCCCACAGGACGAACTGCTAAGTGAATACCTCAGACAGCAGAAACCCACTGAGAGTGAAGGGGTAGAGGAGCAGACAACATGGAGGGACAAGCCCCTACATGGTGCGTACCACCGTCAGATAAAGGAAGTGGCTGATATCAAGAAGACATACCAGTGGCTGGAAAGCGCTGGACTGACAGACAG
>JAUZNJ010063191.1:0-27295 GCA_034780135.1 Jordanella pulchra
TTTGTCCCATTCATGAAAGACTTTAGGATTTATTTCTATTGGCAGAGTTTGGAATAAATATAACAGTCTGGGCAGTATGTTCATCTTAATCGAGTTAATTCTTGAGCTAAAACTTAGAAAAGGAGTAAGATTCCATCTTAGGATTAACATTTGAGGATAGATTTGTCTTTTCTTTTGAAGAGGAGACTTTTCATTTTTGGGGGTTGGATAATTTGTCATCACAGATTTGCTAGAGCGAGATGAAGTGTTTCAGCTCTGACTTGTTGTCTGTGTTTCAGGCGACCGCAGCAGCTGCTCAGGCTAACCTGATCAAACAGCAGGAAGAGCTGGAGAAGAAGGCTGCAGAGCTGGAGCGAAAGGAGCAGGAGTTGCAGAACAGGACCACGAGCAGAGAGCCAAACTCGGGAGGTAAAGCTTTGCAGGAGGTTTCAGGAGCTGCATTGGAACATATTTCAGTATAATCAATAAGCAGAAATATAACTCTCCAATGTTTAAATCTTCTTAGCTAAAGAGAACAACTGGCCACCTCTTCCAAAGTTCTTTCCTATAAAGCCGTGCTTCTATCAGAACTTTGAGGAAGAAATCCCTGAAGACTACCGCAGAATCTGCAAGAGAATGTACTACCTCTGGATGTGTATGTATTGTATTTATTGTAGCTGAATAAGACAGCCATGTTTAAAATTGCTGGGTTTATCTAGTGTTCTCTTTTTGCTCCTGTTTTCTGGTGAACCTCCTCAGTGCACAGCGTCACACTCTTCCTCAACGTGCTAGCTTGTTTGGCCTATTTCACCGCTGACAGCACTAAAGGTGTGGACTTTGGTCTGTCCATCCTTTGGTTCATCCTCTTCACCCCGGTGTCCTTCATCTGCTGGTACAGACCAGTTTACAAAGCCTTCAGGTAAAAAACTTGTTTTGCATATTTTCTTTTTAATGCAAATGAGTTTTTTGATCCGATCAAAACTGGATCCAAGTGTTGTTGAAAAGTAATTTGATGTACAAGAATAAAAGAGCAGTGGCGTGTATTCTCTTAACTTTAAACGTTCTTTTATGAGATCAGAAGTACATAAAAGTTCCTGTTTTTAAAATATTGATGAGATGCCCATGAAGGTTTTCCATTTCCTCCTTTAGTTCACTGCTTTAAAAACTCTGTTCAACCATACTGATGTGGTTATTAAAGGGAAATGTCATTCTAACACAAAAGTTGTTTTACATATTAACATTTGTGTTGAATCCATAAAACACGTTTGGTTTCTTTTGTCTAAAAAGACCTTCCTTTCTACCTTGTTGCTAAATAAATGGTTGTTAGAATGCAGTACTTGGGCTCAGATTGTATAAAATTAGGCTACCGTTATTTCTCATCTCATCCTGGCGTTTTTATCTAGATGTTTCAATGATTGTCCTTGTGTGCTGGTGCAGTTATACTACTCCTCTTCTTCCATCGCATTCTCCTCCTCACTCCTATGGTTAGTGTGATGCTGTCCATCTGCATCACCCTTATGATCACGACTGACACAGGACTTCTTATTTATCTGTACACAATATGAAATAACAACCGGGACAATAATAAAACATTAAAGTTTCAGTGTTAGAGAACCAATAGAATATTAAAAGTGAGATGGAGAAAGCGGCACATTCTCAAACACAATGAGTGAATCACTACACTTGTTTGTATTTTCCTGGAGCTAACAGAAGTAGTTGTTTTAAAAACAAAACAGGAAAATTTGGTCTATATTTATTTAATTATCTTTTCAACTTCACTCATGGATTCTTTTCTCGGTCGGCCAGTCGGGATTCACACTAATGCTAATCGATGCAGCAGATTGATTTCTGCATGGAGGTGTACCATCCTTTAGAGGTTAGATTTGAGTCCAACTGCATCCTGTACAAAACTTCCTGTTTCACAATCTCCATTTTTTTTTTTTTTTTTTTTTTTTTTTAATATCTTTCCAACATATTTGTTCATTTAACCTGCTCCTTTTCTTTCCTGCTTTCCCCCCTCATATTTGGAGGGGCTGGTTGTATCACCACTTCATAGAAGTTACTAGATCCAGTCTGATTGGGGGGGGTCTTAGAAGCGGGTGTTAGCCACTCAGGCAGCAACACGGCTGTTTTATGAAGTTTAAAAAAAAAAAGAAAAATCTGACAGTTATTCTGTGCAGCATGAAAAACAGAACAAGCCATTCAGGAATCGAGGGTGTGGTCCCATTGGTGGAACCCCTTGGGTAACGTTTGACACGTTTTTTAATGTTAAGATTAATAAGTGTTTCCCTTCTTTGGTTGTTGGTGTGAAAATTTATGGATCCCATTTTAATCAGAACAAATCCGGTCATGGCCTCTATGATCAGAGAAGGTTCCCATGGAAAAACTCATTCAGGAAACATCGTCTTAATATAAGGTTAAAGTAGAGGGTGAGCTTCATGAGACAAAATCTTTTTGTGATTTAAAATCAGTGTTGAGGTCGTTTACATTGATTGATGCTGTCTGATCTTTGGTCCTCTTGGCTTTTCTACTACTCCCCCTTTTCCTCATATCCTCTTTTTTTTTCATGTCCAACTACAATAATAGATTCAATAACGTCTGTAATCTGCTGTCCATTTAGTGGAAGGGATATGTCTGAATATGTGATTTGTTTGAAGCAACAGGTTTTTCTGTCTTGGCTTCTCTTATGCAGCATGATTGTAGCTACTTGTGGTGAAACTGTACAGGTGGTGGGCGATAAAACCTTGAGAGATCCCTACCTTGTCAGTGTAGGGCTCTTACTATATAAGCCTTTTGTCTTATATTGAATATTTTCTTTAATCTCGCTCATTTGAAATGAAGTCCAGAGGAAAAGAAAGTCAGATTAATGGTAACCCTATTTAGACACAATTTAACCATTAAAGATAAGTCAGCCCCAGCTGTAGGGGATTGGATTGGATTTAATAAACTAAATATTGTAGTTTGAGAGTTGAAGCGTCATTACCAATCAGTACTGAGATGTTTCTGGCAATGACTGGTTCCCCAGCGCCGTATTTATACAACACTTGGTGTCTGTTTTCTCTCTCCTCCATAGGTCTGACAGCTCCTTCAGCTTCTTTTTCTTCTTTTTTGTCTTCTTCTTCCAAGTGGCGGTGTACATCATCCAGTCTGTAGGAATCCCCTCATGGGGAAACAGGTGAGTTTAATGCTGCGGGATTTTCACTGTCTAAATGATCTCTGTGTTTCAGTATGTAGAAGCATGATAGTGTGAAAAGGCATTAGAAAGCGCATGTATAATTCTCAGCTAAGTGTTTTGGTGGTTATTTCTCTCCTGTTTCCACTCTCTTGCATATCTTTGACAGATTCCTGTTGACTTGTCTTGTCTGGGGTGCTTTTTTTTGTAAGTGCGCAGAGCTTTTCTTCTTGGGTTTATTTTCAGCGTCATGTTGTGTATCAATACTTAAAAGCCTTTTCCATCCTCAGTTCTTTCACGTTCTTCCTACGTCACTGAGAATAACATGTATAATATGTATATTAACAAACCCAATGTTTACAAAGTTTTGTTTAAACCGGTATTGCATTGTACTGACATATTTCATAACGCTGTAATTTCTGCTCTTGCCTTTGACAGTGGATGGATCTCATCAATTAGCATGATTGGTTTTAACTTGGGGGTCGCTGTAGTTATGATGGTAGTGGCTGGATTTTTCACTGTCAATGCTGTTCTGGGTGTCATCCTGCTGAAATTGGTAAGTCAACCCTGTTTTCTACACTGCAGTGTTTTTGTGGTTTTCTTTTATTTATCATGCAGTTAGGTAACAAATTTCATGTACTGCTGATTTCTCTAAGGCTGTTCACCCACTTATAACGGAACAGGCGTCAAACATCATAATGGACTCATTTTCAAGAAGAAAATGTAAACTAAACATTACACAATATTTTGGAGGTCAATGAGGGGAAATAACATTTTTTTTGATCACGGAGTGCTGGCTCCACCAATATGATCGATTTTCATAACAATTTATTGTTCATAGGTGGCATTAAGCACACCTGTCCCGCCCCGCTCCAGACTGCCTGCACAAAGCAAAACAGCCTCTGCGGTTCCTCCTGTCCGTCTCCACTCGAGTTCCCTGAAGCTCGAAGAGAGCATGCGCCACGTTATTATTTGTTAATTCATAGAAGCACAATATGAGATGATGAACAGCTAATTTAAAAGCCGTATGATCAAATTAAAACTCGCGGGCATGCAGGTGGCGCAGTGGTTAGTGCGCACGACCCATGTACGGAGGCCTTAGTCCTCGACGTGGGCGACCCAGGTTCGAATCCAGCTTGTGGTCCTTTCCCGCATGTCTCCCCCCTTCTTTCATCCCCCCTTTCCTCTCAGCCTACTGTCAGAAAACGAGCCACTAGTGCCGTAAAAAGCTCAAAAAAATAAAAAATAAATTAAAACTTACCACTGGTCTCCAGCCCAGGGACAGTTTATGTCCAGTTACTTTTCGTTGTGGGTCTTGTGTAATAAATATATCCAGCATCCTACAAACTTGGTATGTTCTTTACGTCCACATTCAGCTTCTCTTCATCCATACCTGTGATAAGAAGTTGCTCTTGTAAGTATAGTGATTGGATTTAAAGAAAATTTAGGCCTTTCAGCATAAAATAAATAATTTGATCAATATCGTATACCTGCCTTCTTGTATGCAGAGGGACCAGTAGTTTGCATCCCATAATTAAGTAAAACAGTCTTCTTTTTTGGGAATATATGAAAATTATGCTTTAATTTGTTGTTGCCGATCTGTCGTTACCTTATTTTACTTTGAAAAAGCGGATCTTCTCTACGTTCTTTTTCCTGTTTGGTGCTATTGCAATTGCGGCTCTTGACCTGGTCAGGCTCCCCACGGACCGGAGAGGAGCAAAAAATAGCATGGCTCCGTATTTTGTCGGTGAAGGACGGAGAAGATGTACGTGGATGGAGGTGTGCGGCGGATGTGGAACAGTTCTCATTAAGTGCTCCGCACGAAGTACGCTGTCAGGGCGTAGTGGCGTATGTGGAATCTGGGGTTTAAACCTTTTTCCCTGAAGCCAGAATGCTGTTGATTTATATTTTAGCATACCACCAGTGCAACAAAGGAGTGGCTAAAGAATCATAAGGGTTTATACAGCTTCTGCACTGGTAGGTTCCTAGGTCCAGTCCTTGAGAGCTAGGATCTAGCAACTGTTTGATGCATTTCTTCTGTAACACCTGAATTCAACAGCTCAAATCCCTTAGCATGTAATTTCAGCTCTGCAGAAGCCTGGTAATGAACCACTTATTTGATTCAGGTGTGTTTAAGGTATGCATCTTAAAAGTTTCAGGTTGGCAGCTCTGGAGCTCTATACCACGGAATACGAGGTTACAAATGACCTTGACGATGAAACTTTATGACAGTCACTTACCCATTAAGGTTGTTTTTTTTTTTGTTTTTTTTTTACATGTTTGTCTAGGACATTGAATGATTTTTTTCAGTGTATGATGTCCAATGGAAATGTCTCTATGGTATTCTAATCTTCACTGTTCTTCTCCCAGGTCCACTCCAAGTACAGAAGGACTGGTGCGAGCTTCACCAAGGCTCAGCAGGAGTTTTCCCAAGGAGTTCTGACCAACCGCACCTTCCAGAGTGCTGCTGCTACCGCTGCCACCTCTGCTGCCCAGGGGGCCTTTGGCACTAACCAATCGAATTAAACTGCTCCAGAGGTTTCAAAGTCACACAGAAATTTGCCAAAATCCAATAAGAAACTTCCTACAGAAATTGGCTTTATAAATTGTCTAGATATATTTTCTTAAACGCTGTATAGGAAATAACATTTTAGGAGCATGTACAGATAAAATGAGAAGTCATGCTGATGAAGTCAGTACCTTGAACACGGCTGAGTTGTTTCCAGCTTTGGATTTCATATATTAATGTGCAATATGTTGGGATTTACAACCATCTGAAGGTCATAAAATGCCCCAGGAAAACAACTTGATTTAAAAGTGAAGCTTTTTTATGAAAATCTAAAAAGCTCTGTTTAGGAGCACCATAGTAAAGCCTTAAGAACAAATTTACATGCATTAGGGTAGGATTATTATTGAGGTACATCACATAGTATGCAGAGCCTATAAAGCAATGCCATGGTTTTATGAGCATTAGTACTAAGAGTTTCCGACTCTTCTGTTAATTTTTTCTCCTTTCCAAACGTGATGCTTTTATGTATGTAGGACACATGAACTAATAACCAATGAAGGTGAAGGGATAAAGTCTTTTTACTTGGACTTTTGATGGAATGTCTCTAAATGAAGATGTGATTTTTTTTTCTTTTCGGGGGGGGCTGCTATTTCTATTTCATACGATGTTGTGAAGAAATATCTATATATTTTGTTGTAACTGAGCTTTGCTGTGATTGTTTGTTACAGATCTGCTGATAATTATTGGATGCCGGTGAATTATTGAGTGAAAAGAACAGAGTACTTACAGTGCACATAAATGTTGCAGCTAGTTATTTGATGATGTTAGGATTTATAATACTTTTCCCATATATGTATATATAACTCACCACTTCTATATTTATGGTACAATAACATTGAATCGCATTTTTAAGGCACCACTTTCTTTGTTTAGTCATAATCTTATCAGTTTTTGTTTTAAAGTTACAAGCCTTTTAAAACAACTCTATGTATATGAAAAGTTATCTTTGGTGTTTTTCTGTCCTCATTGGTATGCATGTTACAATGTGTTTGTAAATATGTTTATTTAAGCTCTATTTAGTGGATGGGTATTTGAAGGGAAACAGCCCAGTCTTAACAAGCATTAAAAGCGTTGATTCCAACTGACTTTATTTCTTTACATGCTATGGCCTGCTATAACTGATGAGTGACAGCAGGATGGTCATTGTGTGCCAGTTATGCAGAAACTTGTTACACCATTTATTTATTTTTTGTAATTTTCCAATTGGATGTATGGTAAACAATAACCATATATTAAGGGGGTTTAGTTATTTAGTAGTGGTGACAGCAAAAGGATGTCAGAGTAACAGTATAGCACCCTGCAGGTCCATACTGTGAAGCATAACCAGTTCAAGATTATGGTGCTTAAAGCCAGATCAGACACTTTTAAGTTATTTCATAATCATTTTTTTTTTTCAAATGATTACTGTGAATTGTTTTATTTTATACGAGCATGACTGGAAATAATCCGAAAAATATATGATCATAGTTTTCCCACTTTCCACAGCATTATAGCTTAAAATAATTCATAAGTTCATTGTGAAGTTATAGCCAAAGGAAACATTGTGCAACATAAAACATTTTTTATAAAAGGGTCGGGTCCTAGTTTAACCCTTTAGCTGGCTGGTCAACCAAATGGAGGTTAGATCGATTTCTGACAAATAATTTAAAAGTTAGATTTTCTATTAAGATTATGACCTCCCATTTCCGTGAAAACATAATTTATATTAAGGCAGAAGGTTGCGCCTTATTTTGTACATCAGTGTTGCAGATTATTAAACTGGGGAATTTGAATTGTAAAAACAGATTTTTCTATCTTCACTGACGCAGAATCTATTTATTCTTATCCCCCTGTTAAGTGTTCACAAGGGTGATTTGAAAACCATTTCACTTACCTTTATAACCCTTTTTAGATAATGTAAATATTGTTATAAATTGTTTTTAATTTTGTGCTGTAAGCACCCTGTCATTTTATAAGTATTTTTTGCAGGTTAAAATAACGTCTGCAATTCAAATGTTTAAAATGATACTGTATACAGAAAAATATTTCCTTTTTTCCTCAAAGGTTGTTCGGTCTGTCATTCACAAATACAAACGTCATTACGCACAGCCCTGCTTATTGCACATTCGTAACCATAGTAACGGCTTATGCTCATCTCAAGATGGCGGACGAAGAGAATGCAACGCTGGTGAGTGCCTGCAATAAATACACATTGTCCTCTTTGCTGGGTAAACTATGTCATTGAAGCTGTTTGATAGCGAGACACGTTTTTAATAAAACAGCATCTTTATATGAGAACTGTCTGTCATGACGTTCATTTTAAACGCCAGTTTGTTGGCTGTGCTGCTAACATAAGTCGGAGCTTAGTAGAAGGTAAAGCGAGCTGCAACTTTAAAATCTAATCCATTCATCTCATTGCAGAGCTCCAACCTGATGAGTGATTTCAGATGTAGACTTTAGTTAGAAAAAATAAAGCAGAATCTACGTTGTTTACAGTATTTGTAACTGTATGACATGTTATATAAACACAAGGCTTAACCAGCTTTGACGGACCCTCCAACATTGCATTCAAAACGTTTTCGCGAGCGTTAAGAATAAGTAAATAGACTTCAAACAGGTGGTGTGCGCATGCGTGTGTTGGATATGTCACGTCCTGCGACACTTCAGCCACTTTATTGGCTTGGTTATCTTTTCATACTGTCTAATAAAGTTTATAACCTAATGAAAACAGTAACGGCTGCCGTGGAGGCCTTCCAGTAGCAGCTTCTCAGGTTGGGGCAGTGCTCCCTATTTATCTTAAACCTTATAAAGTCAAGTCAAACTAGACAAGCATGTTTTAAACAACATATTTATTATGAAGAATGTTTTACTTTTTTAAAGATAAATTTTCCTGCAATGGATCAGTGAAGTTCATCAATCTGTCTTCTATTTATGATGCTGTATTTCTACAAATGCTACAGTAAAATTTTTAAAAAACGTTTTATGTTTTTATTTAACTGGAATTAGGGGAGACAGGAAGTGGAGAAACATAGTTTCATTGAGGTAATAAACAGGTGGTTTACCTTTGTTAAGCATTTTGTTTATTTTCTGTTACACAGCACTGTATAAATAACATCTATGATGCTGACATATTAATACATTTTATTAAATTAAGTGTCTGACCATTTTTTGTCATATTGTCATGCATTTTTTATACTTTAATTTTTTGTAATCTATGCTGTGTTATTATTGTATTTTAAAAGCCTGCTCCATTGCAGTGGATTCAGTCTTACAATGCTTACTTTTTAAACTCATAATGATATATTAAAGTATTAAGAACCCTTTGTTAAGAGTCATAGAAATGTTTTAAAATCTTATGTCAAGATCAACTCTGTAGTGAGAGTTTTCTTTTTCTAATAAAAGATTGATTTCTGTTTCAACTTGTTGAAGTTGG
The DNA here is from genome assembly GCA_034780135.1 of Jordanella pulchra. Lineage (NCBI taxonomy): Eukaryota > Metazoa > Chordata > Actinopteri > Cyprinodontiformes > Cyprinodontidae > Jordanella > Jordanella pulchra. The sequence goes on from JAUZNJ010063191.1 coordinate 9,133, forward strand.
AATTAAGCTGCTTTAAAACCAGAACCCACATTTCTGGGATTATGGATAATGGTTAAAAAAAAGAGGTATCTTTCTCTTAGAGAGTTGGAGAAGAAAACTCTAGATCAAGGGTGTCACAGTGGTTCCAGAAAGGGCCATGTGGCTGATTGTTTTCTTTCCACCCAAGCAGTAGCACATCATCTCATCAAGTCATCAGGTTAAGACTAGACTCACTTGATGGGATGAATGGAGTCCGGTGTGCAGCTGCTTGGGTGGAAAGAAAACCAGCAGCCACACGGCCCTTTCTGGAACCACTTTGACACTTGTGCTTTAGGTGCTCACTCATCAGAAATCTTTGGTCAAGAGGTTGTCTTCCTTGTAAGCATTCACTTGGAAGATAAATATTACACAAATCAGGGAGGTGAAGAGGATTTTTCTCATGTTATGTATTTATTATAAACTTTAACTACTGATTAACACTGAGTAAATAAACAAGATATTGTTTCTCTGGTGACAAATTAATGACTTTAGTTGGATCTGCTTGATAAATTGTCTCATGAAACAATGAATTTGTTTCCCAGTGATCCTTTCCTAGTTTAGATTCACCTGTTTTTGTTTTGTTTATAGCAGAATCCAGTTTCTACTGAAGCCAAGAAGCGCCGTGCACCCAAAGGTACCACTACACTACCTTTATGTCCCTCTCGTTTTGCCGTCCATAGTGTGTTTAACACTGCAAAGACCTGATGATCCTGCAGAGGTCCCCCTCGCTCTTTGGTTTGTGCACTGAGCTGCTCAGCCATGTTGGACATATTACTGCATAAGGAGAGTTTTTCCAAATACGTTACAGTTTTATTATCATCTTCATTTCTCCAGTATTGTAAATTGCACATCTTACAATCAATCACATCCTTTTGAGTTTGGCTTTGCAATCTGTATTTGTTCAGGTCATATTGAACTGCCTGCTATATTTAGCTGTTGTATTTTCCCTGCATCTGATGTGGAGAGCAGTCCTCTGGTGATTTTTATATATTTTGAGGAAACAAGTGTATGTAAATGAAGCTTGTTTTATACGGTTTATATTAATCATTAACAAACACATATGTAATCCTATCATGTACCTCTAATCTATTGGAAATCATATCCAAGTGTGCTCAGGCAGCTAGAAGTTGTGAAGATGAGTTGTTAGATATCAAACTGATAATCAGAGTAGGGATTGAGTTGACTCTGAAGGTGGGATAACAGCTGAGTAAGTTGCAGCTTGAGTATTTCAGAAACTGCTGATCTTCTTGGGTTTTCATGTTCAATTATCTCTTGGATTTACAGAAAATTGTCTGAGAAGGGGAACGTTTCAGGCAAGAGGGACATAACTGCTTGATAACGTTTAGAATATGAATAACTTATCCACAATATATCATTTATTCAGATAACAGAGAAACTAACATGGCCAATGTCAGCATAACAATGTATGCTTTCATGGTGTTTGATAAATAGTTTTGGTTTTAAATGATGTAGTATGTGAGCGGTCTCTGTAAATGCCCTGAAGCAGAACTTTATAGGCTACAACAGTTTGAAACAAGACAGTTTATAATACAATGTCCAAACTGCTAATTATAAGAATTCAAATAGATCAATGATAATAATAATAATAGTCAATAACTGCAAAAACAGCAGTTTTATGGGTTTTCTAGCTAAACTGAAATTGTGTCCCTAGTTTTTGTCAATACTGTCAGATACATAGACATTGTTTTAATTTCTATGGTCAGATATATAAAGAATGTAAAAAAAAAAAAAAAAAAATCAGGCATCCTTGAGGCCATCGAAACCCCGGAGGACCTCAGGATCCCTTCATTCTTCTTTATTTTGATAGCTGAGCTAGCCAGCTCTGGTAAGCTTATCTTATAGTTTTATTTATTCTCCTACATCAACTTAAGGGGGACTTTAACTCATTCTGTCCCTGATCTCAAGATTTACTGATATATAATGTTTCTGGTGTGTTGAAGTCCAGGATTTTCATCATTTATGTGTAGACGACCAATCTGCAGAAACTGTGTATCTATAATGTCAAATATAGAGCAAATTCTCCAATAATGTTCCTCTAAGAAATACTTCAGATCTGAAAGCTAAAGGGGATCTAAGATACTCAGAAGTTGGACCTATTTAACAATCCAAGGAGAATATGTGCAGTGATATGGGATTTAATGTGCTCAAAAGTGCAAATTAGAACATATAACCACACCCTGTGTATCTAGTGGGGCTCAGTGTGTTTAAGTTCTTTCTGGTTTTGACCAGTAGTTGCTGCAGTCTGTCCAGTCTTAAGTCAGATGATTGAGTAAATATAGAGCAACAATAGAAGTGTACGGATGTGATTATTCATGTTGTTTCACTATTTGAAATAGAACAATAATAACTTTATTTCACAATAAATACAAATACAGAGGGGTTAATATGCTACTTCAGTGCAAAAATATATATATAAACGTGGCCCTTAATTATCACATAATCTTTTGATTGCATTTCAATTGAGCTTTTGAATTTAGGTAATTATTAGCTTCAGATATTAGTAAAATATCTAAACCCTAAAAAGAGTCAAATAAACAATAAAGCCGATTTTAATTGTGTCCGTGGATACTGAAGGTTATTCTATAATTACTATCATGAAATGCGATTAGAATAATTTAATGCAGGCACAAAGTCAATTATGCTGTGCACAACAAGAGATTTCTGGTCTATTATTAGGTTATCTGCAGCGCAGCTCAGCATCTTTCCTGGTTAAAGCCCTGAAGGTGCAAACAGAACTGTTTCTGTTGCAGCATGTTTCAGCTACGTAAGATTAGATTAAATGACTCAACTTGATGAGGGGAATTTTTTTTGAAGTTTTCTGGGGTAAAACTTTCTAAATAATTATCAGGTTTTTTGGTTCCTATAATCTCCCCATGTGTTCTTTGATCTCAGCATGCCTCTACTCTGCTCTTATCCCCATTTAACACATGGCTGAAACACAAGCTAGGCAAAGCTGTCTTAGCATTAGCCAGATCCAATACAACAATGCCGTAATTCCTTTATGTTTGGGATAAAGTTTTTTTTTTTTTGTTTTTTTTTCTCCCCCCACACAGCTATATATGGGACACCACATGCTGGGCTTTTCTTGTTGTGTGTCACAGATATTCCGGGCCTCTTTTCTCCAAATCTGACTTGCCGTTTTGAATTCAGGAGCATCACAGGAACACGGAGGAATCACAGACGAGAGTCATTTTGCTCCCTCAGCAAGTAGAAAGCAGATCGGGTCTCCACAAATGAGACCATTGCGAATCTTGATGAGGTGAATGCTTGAAACCCGTCCAGTTTTACGGTCACAGGCGGAGAGGATTTCCGTGAGGCATTTAGAGACCCTCCGGTTCCTTCAGCAAATCATCAGAGTTTAGCTTGAAGCACTAGCAGATGTAAACAGGGGGGTTCTTTGGTGTGATTCACACTCTCTGTTCTTTAATGACACACATCTCTCTCTACAATGTCTCAAAGCTCGCACTTTATTCTACATCGCATTGAATTCTATTTTTAGCACCGGAGGGAAAGGTTGGTACAAGATAACAGGATTAGGGGAATCAAACTTGCTTTGGCTGGAATTACATTTTCTGTTCCCTGTAAAATGAAACGCTGCTCTTTGCTGGGAGGAGAACTTGGAGCGTCGGATTTTGGTTCTTGAGGTTCCCTAACCCTCTTCTAAAGCCCTACCTAGTGCCGCTTATTCCCTCAGCTTCCCACTTTCATTCAATCTCCGCACGCTCTCCGTTCTCTGTCACAAGCACCTGGCTTCCCGGAGACAGTGTTGCCCTGGCAACAAGAAGAATATCTCAACCTGCCAAGACGTTAAAAAGAAAGATGGAGGAGAAGGAGGGGGGGTTAAAGCAAGTGTTTGTTAGGCAAAACTTGCTTGCAAGCTGACATTTACAGCCCGGCTGGTGAATTGATTAAAGTTTAGCCCTGGGTTGGTTCAAGTCTTAACATCTTTAACTGCTGCATCAAAGACGAGCAAGAGACTCCAGTGGTGGGGCTCTTCCTAGATAATTCATCCAGTTGTCAAAGAACATATGTGTGTGTATCTATGTATATATGAAGGGCTGGATACATGCACAGATAAAACTGTTTACAGTCTGAGCCATCTGTTCTTAAGTGAAACCTAACTAACAAGCAAATATTTCCAGTGTGTCAGGTAAACTGAAGCAAATCCAAGCTTGTGGATTGAGGTTGAGGTAGAACATCTGTGCTCACTGTCAGATCACACACTTTTTAATGACTGCAAAAGGAGGGCGCATGCAAAATGAATCTTTCATCTTTTGACAAAACGAGACATCACCTGAGCAGAAAAATGTCAGGAGACTAAAATATCCCCAGTTTCTTTTCAATTAGTTATTTTTCTGTTTTGTTTCTTTCTCACCCAGCTCCAGAGCTTCCCATCGTGGAGAGAAGAAACTGGCTGATCCACCAGCACTATCTGCGCAAAGATTATGAGACCTGTAAGGTAAATACTTTTTTTTTTTTTTTATTACTTCCCTGTGGCTTTTCCAGTCAGGACCAACATGTGTTTACTGTCAGTCAGATCACATCTGAGCACAGTGAAGGTGAGCATAATTGTGTGGTAAATACACACTTCTGTGTCCCACTACGCATTTCCTGCAGTAATTGCTGTATTCCTACATAAATCTGATAAGTATACTGCAAATAGGTGCCTGCATATGTGAGACAAGCTGCTGTTATATGCCGCTTTTTCTTACTCTGCAGCTCAGTCAGGAGGTAACCGGTTCATTCCTTAAGCAGTCTTTTAATCTGTAGAAACTCCAGATCCAGCCAAGAGTTTTAATCTTATTTCCTGCTGTGAAGCTTTTATTCCGACTGCAAAAACGATTTGCAATGTAAAGGCACACAGTTAGTACATTCAGGTTGTTTTAAGTCTATAAATAACTTCTCAGGGGGGTTATATTTCAAACAAAGTATGGAAAAGTCAGCCGCAAAAAACTCTGCTTCAAAGATTGATCCTATGTCTTCAGTTTTATTTCATAATGATATGAATATAAAGGCACTTTACTAAACCTAATCTTGAATAAAAATAGCTTCTCTCCATTAATTTCATGTGGTTCATTTACTCCAAATCAGGCACACATTGAGGCTGCTTTCCTATTTACCTTTTTAATCCATGTCAGGGCAACACAAGACACCAACAAACAACCGAGCACAGACCCTGAAACCTGAAGCTAACTAGTCAGACTTAGTTAAAGCCGGAGTAACCTGTGAGAGCTCATGCTCACACAGCACACACACGGTAAGCAGAACGCCTCCAGCCAGGATTTAACCCCTCCACCTTTATTTATTTATTTATTTTTTTTAAATCAAGGCTATACTGTTAAACTAAAGAGATCAAATGAGGGAGACTGAGGACGACCAAGGAAAACGGCTTCACAACTAAAGGGATATCTCAGGAAAACCTAAGCCTCTGATAATTGAAAGCTCTGCCTCCTGTTCTGCTGTAGATTCTTTATCAACCACAAGAAAATCTGCAAAATTCTCTGTAAGCAAATCTGTTTTTTAAGGCAAGACGGAGCTCTGTTGTTCAGGGCCTAATATTTAAGAGGGAGAGTTTGACCTTGTATTCAAACTATGAAAGGATATCAGTGAAGAAAAACTTAAAGAAAAAATGCTTTTAATTAAGTCTTAACAAAGACTTGTGAGGCTTCCTCTGGTTTCTAATATTGCATTATGATTTCATTCTAACTAATGCAGGTTGGAGAGAACTTATTACCCATTTAAAATAATGAAAGTTGATCCCGGCTGCACGGCACATAGCGAAGAATTCATTATCTCAACATCAGTGTGTGTAAAATCTCTACAGCATAAAGCCTGCTTGGAATGCAACATTTAAAGGCTAGTTCATGCCAAGCATCAATGTTTTGTCCTTTACATGCCAGTAATATATTTAGGCTTCTAACTGCAGTAGAAAACAACAGCTGAAGGGTCACAGAGGGAGGTTTGAAGCATTTAAGAAAGCAATTAGAAACAGCTGATCTGAAAGATGACTGCAGGTTTTAGGAGAACATATATTAAAACTCCTTTGGAAATTTTTTACTTAATTCAAGAATTTTGACAAAAGCAAATAAGCTACTTTAGTTGATGTGACACTGATTGCTTTGTGGATTTAAAATGACATTATTATTGAAGTTATGTTTATATTGTCAGATTATAAGTCTGATAAGCCAGTTGGTCTTTAGTTTTAACAGCTCCTCGTCTCTGTTTTTCGATTTTTGAAGGTGATCATTAAGGAGCAACTGCAGGAAAGCAATGGAATGTGTGAATATGCCATTTATGTTCAAGGTAGGCCAATCTTTCCCTTCACACATTGTTTTTGATGTTAGCTGAAAGGTGCAGTGGATAAAAAGCTCTCCTGCAGTCGACCCCTAAGCTCCGCAGTTGGTGGTCTAATGTCTAATTTCCTCAAATCTTCTCTTTTGATGCCGTGCTGCGCCTTTGATTTTTCACATAGATAAAGATCCTCTTTTTTTCTACATCTCTCTTGTTATCCAGCACTAATCTTACGTCTTGAGGGGAAGATCCAGGAGTCCCTGGAGCTGTTTCAGAGCTGTGCCATCCTTAATCCCAGCAGCTCTGATAACCTTAAGCAAGTGGCCCGATCACTGTAAGTCTGCCAGACCGAACCCTGTATGAGTGCATGAAGCCTCCCTCACTAACCATCAAGATGGACACGTGAGGGCTTCATAGTAATTATTGTAAAACCGCCGGGAGCTAAATTCACCTACTTGTAAAAGATTTTCTCTTTTTACATGAAATTGCTGAATATGATCTTAGTGTTCTGGGTAGCGTCTCATAATGATTCTTGTTTTATTCTGTTTCCTAGATTTCTTCTTGGAAAACACAAAGCAGCTATTGAGTTCTATCATGAAGCTGCAAAACTTAACGAGAAAGACTGGGTAAAAAACACACAATCATTTTGTGTTTCTACCATATTAGGACTTTACATTTGTAAAGTTTAAAAACATAACTAACATAAATGTTTGACATTTATGTTAGTTACTGCATTTATTCCTAACCAGTACCATTTCTAGTACATTCCTAACCTTAGCTTTAAACTAGAAGTCACACCAAGCCTCTATCCTTTAAAATAGGAGTCTGCCACATTAGGACAAAGCATTTTAGCTGTTCTTGGTCTTCAGAAGGTTAGTAAATATACCAAAAAGGGTCCTTATCAGGTAACATAAACCTGTACACACACACACATCTCAGTACAGAGGTTCTTTCTTTAGAAATTTGAAATCAAAGTGTTACGTTCTGCTTCCTGGTGGCTTTGACTCTTAAAAACAAAGCATGAAGTTTTCCGCTCATCTAAAGCGGAAAGAACTGCGAGTGAACTTTGTTTTTCTCAAGTCTTTGCTAAAGAGCATCTTTGTTGAAGGTTGAGTTAAACAGGTCAGAGAGGAACGTCGTTCACTCACAGGAGAATGTTTAACATGCTCTCTAACACTCCAGCATTAAGTGTTCAAATACTACTTTTATTTGCAAGTTAAAATCCTCTTGAAACTCTCTCACACTAGGAGATCAGTCACAACCTGGGCGTTTGCTATTACTTCATCAAAGATTTCAAAAATGTGAGTTTTCCCAACATTGAGGAGTCGTTGTCTCGTAGCTGTTTCGTTTCATTTGGATGCTCTGTTTCTGTCAGGCTGAGGAACATCTAAACACCGCTCTCCAAATAAATAAACATGACAAGACCTTCACGATGCTCGGAAAGGTTCATCTGCTGGCTGAAGAAACTGACAAGGCTATCGAGGTGTATAAGAGAGCAGTGGAGTAAGTGAGGTTTAGATATTCAAACAATTAACCACCACTGAAAAACTATTTTATCTTAACATGGTTTTATTAAAAATGTTGCACAAAACACCTCAATGGACTCCCAAAACATTTTCTGCTGCTTTAAACAGCTTCATTGATCACATAATTGTGTAATAAATGGGGTTTAGATAGTTAGCTAATAATTGCTGACACTTAAGCAGCTATTAAAGATCATGTTATTGCAACAGTGAAGGATGAGCCTGAACACATCATTGTCCAGGTGAAAGACGGTGGTGGCAGCGTCATGCTGTGGGGATGCAGGTTGGAGTTAATTGGGAGTTCACTTTTAAATCCAGTTGAAAGTCAGTGGCAAGACTTGAAAATCTGTTCGGTCTGAAATCTGGAGTCGAGCTTGAGTCGATGGGTGTGACCCCCCTTTCCTCTCCTTTTTCCTTTCCTCTCTACTGTTTTTTTTGTAAAATTCTTGTGACTTTCTTCAGTTTTATGTCCAAAAATAAAGAAATGTAACTATTTTTTTTCTTCCACCTCCTAGTTTTGCACTGCTTTGTGTTGAATTGTCACATAAAAACACGACCAAAAAAACAACAAGTTTTGTGGTTGTTTGATGAAAAAGAAATCAGTGTTAAATTACTTTTACAAAGCTTTAGCAGCCATTTTATTCTTTATTTTGATTTAATATACTTTAAACTCTTTTTGAAATAGCTTGTTCCTTCTGCACTTATTACAGGATTTTTTGCCAGTAGATGTTTCTTTGCAGGGGATGTTTGTCTTTTATTCCCTCCAAAAGTTCCAGCTTCTACAGATTTTTACCCAAAGTCCTCCTTTATAAAGCTCCTTTATAAATTTGCCCTATTTCCAGTTTGCTGAATTTTTAAAGACTAGGGCATGGTGTAAATAAGAAAATGATATCAGGGTCTGTAATAGCGCTCATTATGACTACCTCCTGTTGAGGCCAAATGAATTAATCAAATGCCCCAATACTTGTGCTCTCTTTAATGAGACTCACCACTGAGTCTTATTTTAGAGTCGGAAGTGCCTCCTCTCCGTGTTTTTTCTTTGGGCCACACAGGTCATAATTAATACGCTACAATTAAGCTGAGGTTTAGCCTGATGGCATAATCAGGAGCTTCTCTGCTCAGAGAAGTGCAGACATTAAATGTAATTAGAAGCATGATGTGGATGAAGTGACACTTGTCATTCAGCTTGCCCTATTCTCTATTCAGATTCTCTCCAGAGAACACTGAACTCCTCACCACTCTTGGTCTCCTTTTTTTGCAGGTGGGTAAAATTGTCTGCAGCCTTTTCTGTTTTTTTTTTTTCTTTTTTTTTGCTCTTTAAATAAAAGGACAATAATCCTATATTTTAATCCTGTTTAGCTTGGGAAGTACCAAAAAGCATTCGAGCACCTTGGGAATGCCCTCACTTTTGACCCCAACAATTATAAGGTATGCTAGCGCTGGCTCACTTTATTCTTCAGTTCAGCCTTAGCTTCCTGCTGAACCCCTGAAGGCCACACAGATGTATTTCTTTTAGAACGGTTCACTTAAATCAGAGGGTCAGATGCTCCAGCCAGACCTTCATCCTGTTCTGTTTCAAAGCTTATATCTTCCTCTAATATATGTCTAATCACTGTTTTTATTCCCAGGCCATCCTGGCTGCAGGCAGCATGATGCAAACCCACGGCGACTTTGATGTGGCCATGAACAAGTACAGAGTGGCAGCGTGTGCCGTCCCGGAGAGCCCCCCTCTCTGGAACAACATTGGCATGTGTTTCTTTGGCAAGAAGAAATATGTGGCGGTGAGTGATGCTGCTTTTGTGTTTCACTGTTGCAAAACAAACAGGTCAGAACAAGTAATGGGATTCTCCCCCCAGGTGATGGTCATGGTGAAAAAAGAAAGCTCAGCCTCTTTTAGGTCTTTGGTTTTACTTAATGAGAACATAATCACATCCTTCTAGAGCTAGGCAGGAATAATTTGAGATTAATTAAATAATTTAAAGCTTTTCAGCAGTAATAATGTAACAGTTTCACCTCCTTTCATATCAATGTGGGATACATTTTGATCCAGTTTTCTTGACAGGTGTTGCTTTTGTTCGTTAATTTTTGCTCTTTTTAGGCCCCAGCCCGGCGTATCAGTAAGACTGAGCTCTTTACTTTGACTAGGCCACAATCATGAACTTTTATCAGTGTAAAGAGTGCAAAATTGTGCTTAAGTTTGGGATTGGAACCTGTGAACCATCACAGGTTGGGGTCCCAGCCTGGTGACCTTTGCTACATATGTTCCCTCTCTCTTGATTCACTTCAATTCAAAAATACTTTATTTATACCAAAGGGAAATTACATTTAATTTAATCCCATTTCCTGCATTCTTTTCAAAAAATCAAAATAAAGCCCACTAGAGTCTAAAACATAATCTAAAAATAAAGCCCTCATAACTGTTTTCAGTGGCTGCGAAACAGAGCACTACTCATCACCCTTCCACCACCGTGTCGAACACTTATTATCAAGTCCTCTGCTATATATTTTTTTCTCAAATAGCGGTATTTATTCCAGCCAAACACCTTTACTTTAATCCAATCTGTCCAAAAAACACTTCTTCCACCAAAGCTTTGTGAGTCGTTCAGATTCATCCTTGCAAACTTGTGTCATGCTCCCATATTCAGTTTCAAACCTAAGAGGCTTTCTTCTGACAACCCCTTAAAATTGGCAATACTGTTTTTTTTAGACTGTAAACAAGTATAGCTGTAAACATGAAATCTAGTTTGTGTTTTTTTGGGGTTGTTTTTTCTGACCTCAGTCACAGTCAGACCTTGGGGTGATTTTCCTAAATGTCCTGAAATGTTTTCCTCTTTATCTGTAGAATAATGAACTTTAAATAGATTTGAAATGGTGTTATAACCCTTCCCATTTCGATGCAAATATGCATTTACTTCTCTAAGGTCGTTGCTGATGTCCTTCCAACCTAACTCTGTGTTAATACACACATCTATGACCCAGACAAGCAAAACTCCTGCAGTCAGAGATCCTCACACTCATGGCTGCTACTTGTCTTATTAAATGTTATAGTGGCATTAAGTATCTATTTAGTTTGTTAGACGCTGCCTTTCCATTTTAGAATTGTTTTTCTGTCATTTAAAGTGATGGTTGTAATCCTGAGATTTAAAATGTGAGGAACTGATGAACCTTGTAAAGACTTGTTGATGTTTTTTTATCTAGGTGAGTAAAAGCATAGAACTGAATCGAGGTGAACCATCTGTTACCTCAGTCTGCTCTCTTTAATTTATCTTGTTTCTAATTATTCTTTTTTATTAACCTGATCCGACTGATAATAAAAGGGCAGAACATCTATGAACCTTCTTGGTTTGTCAGAAGAGAAATGCTGTCGTTCAAGCATTGGGGGGGGGGGGTATAATTAATCTTCTGCAGGAGGTATTATATATCAGAACATCTTTTTTTTCATGCTTATCTTCAATGCATATCTGTAATGTAATAGAGGCTTGTAACAACTGGGTCTGAGTCATGTGTCCTTGAAGCGTTATAAATCCACTCGTTCTTAGATTGTTCAGATACAATTACAGTGCTTCCTCCTCCACTTGTTCCCACAGGCCATCAGCTGCCTGAAGCGGGCTCACTACTTGTCTCCCTTTGACTGGAAAGTGTTGTATAACCTGGGGCTGGTACACCTGACCATGCAGCAGTACGCCTCAGCTTTCCATTTCCTCAGTGCAGCCATTAATCTGAACCCACGAATGGGGGAGCTCTACATGTTGCTGGCAGGTACTGTGTTAAAGACTGAGAAATGATCCATGCTGTGATTCTGGCATTGAAAGGAAATCCTTGAAACTATAGCAGATAGCTAATGACTAGAAATGTAAATGGAGGTCGTTTGTAATGTTTGTATTGTGAACATCACATAATATCCTATTTTAAAGCAATATTGTATTCACTGTTATCCCTTTTCTTATATCTATAAATCACAGTGTCTCTGACTAATTTGGAAGATGTAGAGAATGCTACCAGGGCATATGAACAAGCCGTGAATCTTGATGAGTAAGTCCTGGATTACACACTGAAATTTTTATTTAAGGTTTTGGAAAATGATTCTCATTTATTGTCCTCTCACTCCCCAAAGATCCAACCCCATGGTCAACCTGAACTTTGCCATTTTCCTCTACAATCATGGTGACAAGAAGAGAGCTCTGGATCAATATCAGGAGATGGAACGTAAAGTCAACCAGCTTCGGGACAGCAGTAGCAACTTTGAGTTTGACCCTGAGGTACTTTAGATCCCGGTGATCCAGCTGTAGCTACGTGTCATGATGTGTTAACCTGCTGCTTTTCTTCCCCTACAGCTGATGGACATGGCTCAGAAGATGGGTGCTGCTCTGCAGGTAACAGAGAGCGTGGTCTGGACTAAACCAGGCAAGGACTCTAAATCTAAACCTCACTCGGCAGCAGCAGCCAAAACCCCAGGGGCTCCTCTGGGCACTAACCAAGCTTTGGGTCAGGCTATGTCTTCAGCCGCCAGTTACAACAAGAACATCCAGCTAACAGCAGGTGAGCATTCCCAGGGTTGCTTTGCAGTATTTCTTTTTTTAGAACATACAGCTCAATACAAACGTGCTCCTTTCAACTGTGGTTCCTATTAGAGTTAAGTAGAGCATGTTACTTCCTGCATTCCCTGCTGCTGGATTAATAAATGCATTAATAAAGCCGCAAAACCACTTGATCTTTGTGCTTTGCACATTTTTTTTTTACAAGAAGCTAAGAGATGGTAAAGAATAATAACTATATAAAAACTACCTGTCAGAGAAGGATGTTTCTTCAGCACATGATTTATGCGTATTTTGAATACTGTATTACTCACTGGTCCCTGACAAACCTTAAAGATATTCAATAAAACACTTCATTCCTTTAATTATTGTTTCATTCTCTAACAATACAGTATCGTTAGTTTTGCAAATTTCAAAAAAAGTAACATTTTCTTGTTCAGTATTTAAGGTTTTAAATGAACTCGCTGCACTACAGCTGGGAGTTTATTAAGCTAAAATCCAGCATTAGTGGTAAGGTGACAAGAGGATCTACTGGAGATGCACAACATTTAGTCAACAGGTGTCTTCAGTCAAGGCTACAGAACTCAGGAATAAGATCCCAGCTGATAGAAGAGATTTTACTACATTCAGTTCACTTCAAAAATAAAACCTAATAATCATAAAACCAAATGTAAAAGATGTTTCAAAGGGAACCGGATCTGTTTACACTATTGAGATGTTGTCCACTCTATTTTCATTTTATTTACTGATTGATTTCTTATTGATTACAGGTTTAAATTACGATTCATTCTGGCAAATTTTACGTTTAAATGTTAAGAAATATGCTCTGTCCCTTTTTAAATAGATAAATAAATAAAAAAAAACCAGTTGAACATCAGTGGTGTTGTTTATGTGGCTTTGATTAACTGCATTCTTTGACTTTTGTAGCTGCTCTTCACCTATTTCCACTGTTAAGTAATTTATTGCTTTCATTTTTGAAATTTTATTTTCAATTCTAGAGATGTAAGCTGTAAGAAAAAAAAAAAAAGATAGAAAAGCTTTTATGACCCAGTGCTTTAGAAAACCCTTCTGTGACATTACAGTTGTATAGAAAGTACTGCTGGTTTTGCAATTACTGAGAGTTTTTGGTTTCTGTACTTTGTCTTTGTTTTGCTAGTTGTCTCATTTTAAACAACCCAGTAGCAGAATAGATACCTGTAGTTTTGGATACAAGTATTCTAGTATTTATCTGTGTATCCTGGATGCAGCCACACTTGGATTAATTCTGTGCAAACTCCATGCAGAAAGTACCTCGGCTGGTTTCAGATGGCCGGCCAATCATTACTTTAATGGAAGTTTCTTATGTAAAAATGAAGGTGTTTCTTTCCACTGTCGCTGCATTTTTACTCGGGATTAGAGTTTGCTGGAAGGTTAGCTGTTTAATGCCACCAGATGGATGACAGTTTCCCAGTTTGCACAGAGTTATCAAGCAACTTGAAGTGAATTCAGTTTGTGACAAACTGAACTGAAATAGACGTATCAGGTTTTATCAATTAGATTTTCAGTCATTGATAAATGCTTAGGATTTATTAGAGCAGCTTTTAATGGAATTAAATGGATTTTTCAGGAGTTTCCAAAGGCTCCTCTTCAGCTCCTCAGCCAGAGCCTGATGTAGTAGAGAAAGCCCCCAGCCCACCCACTGACCCTCCAGGATCTCCACAACCTGAAGATCCAGATGGTTCCAGACCCATAAGCTCAAAGATGAAGTCTAAGGTGGAGGGATGAAGTGATTTAATGGCTGCAGCGCTCATTGCCTCTTATTTAGATTAACTGTTGTCATATTCGGGACTTTTAGGCACACTGAATCCACTTTAAGGTAAAAACAATTCAGGGTCATTTTTCATATTTCTAACAGTTCATCTGACCTTTTGGGTGAAATGTTAAAGCCGTCCTCATCAGGTGTCTCTGTTCAACAATATTTATGCTTACAAAAAGTAGAAAAACGTGTCTTGTGTTGATCTTTTTAAAGAGGCTTCGCTATTCGCCGGAATAAGCAACTTTCCATGTTATAACATTTCTATAAAGCCCGCTGCAGGATGAGGGAGACGCTGTGACAATCAGAGCCAAGAAGGTGTTCAGAGAGCAACGTTTTTAAACATTTGTATTACAGGACTTCATCGCTAATGACCATAATATATGTGGACGACTGTAATGTTTATAGAAAATAAAAAACTTAATATTAGATCAATGATTTTAAAGGAAGTTTTGTGTTTCTTTTGGGAGATCTCGCTGGTGTTTTGTGCTTTTTTTTATATTCTTCCTACTAATTAGTCTGAATTTCATTGTATTTTTGTTTACCAGCTTTAGTTTCTCGCCGAGGACAGCAAAGAAAGAAAAATAGTTTTATAGCTTTTTTTCCAAGTTTTCATTATTGATTCGGTCATTCTCCTCCAACTTTTCCTGGTTTTACAGCTGAGTTTTTTTTTCTGTGATGACAGCCACTTCAGCCTTCCTGCCTTCCTTAATGAAGCCTCAGATGACACCCCCACTTCCTGTGTGGGAAAACCAAGAAGCAGCTTTAACACCATTTGACCCTGCAGATGAACACTGCAGCAGTCACTCATTTGTTTCATTTCTTTCACTAATACAAACCCTGCTACATTTGATTGCCAAGATACTATAGTTTCTTTCATTGGAGCTTGTTAAACCATGCCCGCTTGAATCGCCTGTGGTCCTACGTTTTACAAGCTGCCTGATGGCCTGTAAGTTGCTCTTCCTACTGCAGTTATATTTCAGTACAGCTGTGGAAGATTGCTTTCCCATTTCTCATCTCACTACAATTCAAATGGCCTCCAGGAAATTCTCAGCTCCTCCTGGAAGTTTTCATCTAAAGTTTTCTCACTAAAGGGAAACAGCTGACTGCTGTTATTTCTTATCGTTGGGTCGTTCATCCCAATTCAAAATCTGGTAAAAACTCCACCTTTATATAATAAAAGCTTGCAGTTCTTGCAGTGATGGGATAATGTGGTACTTATTAAAAGAAATTCGGGCTCACACATGTTTAGAGCTTTATGTCCCACTGGGATTAAAAGTATCCTAGGGAAAAATAAAAGTTACATAGTTAAAATGAAAACAACAAATTATGAAAAAACAGGAACATGTAACTTCATCTGCCTCAAGAACTTTGTTTGGAAATGAAAGGACTCTGTAAGATCAGCAATTCCAGAAGGAGGGAACTTTCAGGCTCAACTCAGTCTGAGTGAAAAGGACAGAAAGAAGCTGAATATTGTGTGAGTGAAATAAATACAGGTTAACATTTTTCAGGATAACGCAGCACAGATGAGGCCAGAAACATCTCAAGTAATGCCTGATTCGATTACTTGAAGCAATTCCAAACTCTGGATGTTGGCATGAAATAACATGTTACATTTTATGACACTTTCAGCTGTGGTAACTTAGATTTTCTTGGAAAGTGGTATTATTGGTTTATAGTTTTTTTTTTTAATCTTTGAAATAAAAAAATAAAAAAACGGTTAAATACACATTGGTAGCAACAGGCAAATTAACACGGTTGGAGAATATCTCCAGGTTTTATAGAGTCGAATGATGTTAATCCGTCTGCTCAAGTATATTTAAGTAAAATGTTTTGATTAATAAGACCATCATAGAAATAATTGTAAAGTAAAAAAACGTGTGTGTTTGGCATCCAGATGAGAAAACATGCAAAATGTTTTGGAAAAATTGAACACTGTGGAAAAGTTAAAGAACGGACCTTAAGATATCACTCTCTAGTCAGCTGATTAACGTATAACTAGAGCCACTGATAACTGTTTTTGTAAGGAGGACATCCTGACATCCATCAAATGATCCAGAATGTTTGTAGCTGATTCTTTTGGGCTGATTTTTGAAGCCAATATTTCTTTCCTTCCTTATTTTTTCTTTTGAAAAAATCTATTTTTTTAGTCCAGCTGCCAGCATAGAATCACTGGTGGCGATGGCTGTAACATGGGTCCAGTTTATACAGTGTTTATGTTGGCCAACCAGGACACTATAGTTGTCAAAACTCGGATTAAAAAAGTAAGTAATTAGATGAAATGGTATAAATTATGGTAGGCCAAGTTGTGTTTGGTTGTAGACGTCTTGATTCTTTTTTTTTATTGATTAATTTGTTTTCTTTTAATTAGGCCAGCCTTAATGTTCTGCTGGTTCATTGCATAAGAGATGTTGTCCCTACATGATGCCTTATCTACTAAAATACGATTTAAATATTGTAGATTGAAAGATCGCAATTTTTCTTTTTCTTATGTCCATACAGAAAAAAAATCACTAAAATTAAATCAAGACAACCAATATCACATTGCAGGGTTGTTCATCAGAAATAGATTAAGTTTTATTTAGCTGTTTTATTTCAAACCAAGTTGGATTTTTAATCAATTTCTCTTTAGATGAATAATTTTACTTGATTCCAACCAGATACTTTACATTCCAGCACTATCTGGCATTTAAATGACAGTAAAAAAGTGTACCAGGATAATTGGAAAGTAAAATGAGTATTGTAAAGCTAGATTTAGATGCGGTTGAGAAAAAAAACTAATCTTATTTGAGCAAATAGGAAGATAACTGTTTTACTTCCTGTTATCACCAGAAATGTTGTATTTCAGATATATCTGTGTGCTGTAGTTTGTGATTTATTGATTCTTGCTGTGTAAATCAGGGTGAAGCTGTTAACCTTCCTCCCAGTTTCCCCCCAAGGCAGCTCTTGTAGCTTTAGCCTTAAACTCAGGCTACACCCAAAACTATTATGATGCAGCTTGCAGCCCATGCCCCCTCTCTGGCTCGGTTGTTACACTGTTAATGTGTAACATAGGTTTTGTTCCCATGGGCTAAAGTCTCCTCACCTCTTTCATTGGCAGTGTATTTAGTAATCATCTGTTTGAAAGCATAATATTTTTTTTTCGGGGGGTGGGGGGGATGTTGGATGAATGGGGGGGGGGACACTTTGGAAAAACTTTTGCATTACAAGACTGTTCCCAATTATGGCCTAAAATGTGCAGTTATAGTATAGTTTCAAAATGAACAAAGACTTGAAATTTGGTCCAGCAATGGCAATCTGACATATTTATAGGAGCCATGAAAAACAAATTTCTGTAAACAAATTTTTTTTTTTTTATCTATTATGTCACTTTTATTCTAATAATGTACAGTGAATCTATGATGCTCTATTTGTAAGGAGATTTACAAAATACATGCTGTAAACATATTAAACTTTATAGGAAATTTCCAGCTACTATATGATTCCCATCAAAAAACAACAAGAACTACACTAAAGATTGGCTTTAAAATTTACCCCAACATTTTTTTCCATTGTTCCTGTTTTAAAGCTGGGTTGCAGGACCTCTTAATTATTACTTCATATCGTCCCTTGGATGTAAAAGGGTAAGACAAGAGGACACGATCTTTTAGACTTTAAATGTATGCGAATAACTATGAAACTGTAAGACCTATTTACTTGTGTGATCATTTGAAAGCTACGGTATCACCTTCTAGTTTCTGAAAAATATAAACGAGAATAGTTTGACTAAAACACAGCCTAACCTGCAGCAGTTCAACCGCAATTTTTTTTTTCTCTAGAAAATAATAGGTCTTCAGGCATGTAGATGGCGCAGTGGTTAGTGTGCACGACCCATGTATGGAGGCCTTAGTCCTTGACGTGGGCGACGCAGGTTCGAATCCGGCTTGTGGTCCTTTCCCGCATGTCTCTCCCCCTCTCTCATACCCCCTTTCCTGTCAACCTAC
>JAUZNJ010063202.1:0-27294 GCA_034780135.1 Jordanella pulchra
CAAAACTGCTCTGTATATTGTTGCACTTTATCTCTGCTTTCTACAACGACAGTCATTTTTGCTATTTCTTACTAAATCTGCTTTTAAAATAATCTGATCTTGTTTTCTTAACCTCGATTTATTAATCTATTCAATGGCTTTAACTAATATTTCTTTCTTCTGCTTTTAAAATTTTC
Source organism: Jordanella pulchra (assembly GCA_034780135.1). NCBI lineage: Eukaryota > Metazoa > Chordata > Actinopteri > Cyprinodontiformes > Cyprinodontidae > Jordanella > Jordanella pulchra. The sequence goes on from JAUZNJ010063202.1 coordinate 177, forward strand.
ATAAATCTGCTTTTCTGTAAACTCATGTTGTAAAATTGACAGATGTTCATATGAAAAACGTCCTGTTCTACATTTCAATGCATCTTTTAATTGAGGTTATTTAATATGCTTCCTGTAATCAATCATACAAACTAATGTTTGATTGTTTTTTTGAAGTATTTACTATATATATATTTGTCTTTTTTTCCCCCTTTATTAGCCCATAAAGCTTAAAATAAAAGAGCAGTGCTTCTGTCCTAAAAAATGCAAATAAAATTAACTCCTTGTTTTATATTTAAAGCTGTTTTTTAATTTTGCTTATTTTATCTGCTTTACAGAACCACTTCAACTTTAGCTTCTTAGCTATTTTTGCTAACGCATCATTCTGATGTTTCACTCAATATGTAAAATTTTCATCTCAATTTGATTCCTTAAATTCCAATTAGCATTTGGATAAAAAAAAAAACATGTTTTCCTGCTATTCTTAACCATTTTGGTAGCTTGTTTTGGGAGCACTTTTATACTGGAATAGTTTTTATTAAATTGTGGTACAAAAAATTAAGTCAAACTGATTGAACTTTTTTAATTTCCTGTATATCAGAACAACCTGTAATGATGTTTAAACTGAACTAAACTCAGAAGAAGATCTAGTTCTCAGAGTTCAAGTTGTAGTGCATCTGTCCTCTGAATATAACACTCTGATTAGCCCTTATTTCTTATGGGCCAACATCAGTAGTTTTTTAGAAATATGATTCGATGGCAGTAATTCCTCAAAGCAATCAATCGAAGCGACTGTCTCTCTACTAAACATGCTTGGACGAGGAGCTTTCACTTGGACCTAGGGAGAGATTTGGGGGGCTTTAGGACTTGTGGACTCTCTCTCCAATATTGCAGCAACTCGACCGTGAAATAAAAGTAAATGGGAATACTGGAGATGGGGACATATATCTTTGTTTCTCTGAAAGCGAGGGGACAGAGTGTGGACTAAGGCAGGTAATTCACACACAACACAACCAAAGCTCTGATATAGAAAATGCTGTACTCCAGCACTTTTTGCCTGTAAATCAATGACTCCTACTGAAACCAGCTTTCTACTGTAGGTTCTGAAAGCTGCTTTGCTAATACAAATTATGCAGCCACTGATTTTAAATATCTACAATTCAAATGAGTTGTTTCATGCACCGGTTCTTAAACAATTTGCAATTACTTTTATTAACCAAAATAAACGATTTGAAATGCAGTTAATCCCTAATGTCTTTGTTTTGTTTTTTTTTTGTTTTTTTTGGGGAGTGAAAATGTCAACAGGACCAACTTTGAAGCATCTGAATTACATGAGCACCGACATTTACTACGAGTATGTGATCAATTTGACTTCTTTTCCTTTTCTTCACTTTATCACAACATCCCCACCACTTTACAGTGGCTACAGAGTGCAATGTATTCAAAGAGGCAAAGCTATTATTGGCTCGTGCAGTTTAGGACATGTATGCATCCATTTTAGCACAACTAAAAAGAAGACTAACGTGACAAAGAGTTAAATAAAGCCACGAAAGAGTCGCATCATCTCCACCAGCATGGGCTGCCCTCTACCCCATGTAAAACTCAGGGAACCAGCTTTAAGTGCCATACCAGAGTCTTCCCTGCAGCAGGATATTACAGAATGAGGAAAAATGAACCAGATCCACCTTTTCAAGCTCCTCAGAGTAAGAAAATATCCAAATTGAGACATTAGGCAATTTTGTCATATTATCTCATCAGTTAAATATAACAGGCTTGAAAATTGATAAACGACCTTCTTTTACTTTAAATGAATGAAACGGTAATCATTGTAGAGTAGTTTCCCTCCAATGTATATAAACACTGAGCCTATTCAACCACAAACCAGTAGCACAATCTGCGTGGAAGTAAACTGGAAATGCCTGTGAAACTTGTCTGGATATAAGAAACCATTCACACAAACCAATAATGACAGATTATATCCACTAATGCGTGATGAATCTGAAGCGTTTAACATAGAAAACAAACAGCATGTCAAACATCTGTAAAATACAGCAGAGAACAACCACCTTTACTGTTGTCCCAACATCTACATCCACCATGTCCACAGACCCTGAATGATCAGCCTCATTCAGCTAGTCTCCTCTCTCAGCCAGCTTTACATTCCCATAGTAATAAGAGTAAGGAAAAAAAAAGAAAAAAAAACAACAACCTGCTGGCCAGAAATAGCCGTCGCCAAGGACAAGACGAAACACTGCTGCAGAGACCAGCCTCCTCAGGCCAGCCTCTGCTCCCAACACATGGTGAGGGACAAGCAGAACAGTAAAATAAAAGTACAAATTAAGTTTAAAGCCTATCAGCTAAACTACCAGTAGTCAACATAACAGACCTGGCCATCTGTTGGAGGAATAGTTGCAGCCTTAAAGAAGAACTTGAAATTAAACTGCAGTGAGTGTCTCCGGTGAGGCAGCACAATTACACTTATTTAACTTTTAATGGTCTTACTTTAGGGCTTTAGAGGAATCTGTGAAGGAAAATCCTGCATCAAGACATGTTTTTTTTTTAAATGCTTCATTCAAAAATATTGTGCATCTTTGGAGGGAAGCAGATTGATCTTTAAAGAAAACACAACACAGCCTCTAAAGGACTATTACCAGATACTCAGAAGCTCCAAATTAAAAAAAAAAAAAAGCTCATTAAGTCACTTATGAGTGATTCTGGCAGTGCTGCCTCCTACTCAGCATTAAAGAAGCACAGCAGTCTGGGGTTAAATCTGACCCTCATGATCCCACCGTGTGGCTAAAACAACATGAAGAAATGCCCACTGGTAGGTGTTTAAGATTCAGCCACCAATGCAGTGTTTATCAGCAGCAGTGGGTGTCATCCTGAGGATGTAGCCTCAATAAACAACCAGGCGAACAAAACCGTCACATACCTGGGGTTTCCTCGCAGGGCAGCGTGATGCAAGGCGTTGAAGCCATTATTGTTAGTGATGGTGACGTCTGCGCCGGCTTCCAGCAGCACCGACAACATGTCATCTCTTTTCTTGCTAATTGCGTCGTGTAGAGGTGTGTCACCTTCCGAATCCTTACAGGGAAAAATTACGTTACTTAAAACCCTTTAACTAATTTATAAAAAGAAAAAGAGTTCCCACTTTCCTCTTAAAGACGCATCAGACATATCTGATTTGTCCAGCGCTGTGAAAATGTTCAAAAAGATATTTACCTGAAGGCTTGGGTGGCAGCCAAAATCCAGTAAGGTTTTCACCACCTGTAGATGGCCCTTGTTGACTGCTATGTGTAACGGAGTCTGTCTTCGCTTGTTCCTAGCGTTCAAATCAGCGCCGCCCCTGTGGAGCACCTCGATGACAGAGCCTTCATCACCAAATGCTGCATGGTGCACCGCCCGATCTCCGTCTTTATCCTAAATACAAGAAACATACATAAATATATATATGAAAAGGTTTCATTTCTCTACTTTTTTAGCTTTCTGACGTGCTAAAAATGAGACTTTTAGGAATGAATAGACAGAGATCCCACCAACCTCTGCCTCCAGGTCTACATTGTGTTTCAGCAGCAGCTTTAGGACATCCACATGACCATTCTGACTGGCTGCCTGCATCGCTGTGTGTCCCGCACACTGTCCATTCACCTGTAACCATATTGAGAGTAAGAGAAAAGAAAAGTAACAACCTGTTCAAGGCAGCAAGCAGGCAAATACAATTCTGATTCAGTGATAAGAGCGAACACTTGACTGTCCTGCATTTTTTATTTTCCTGGTATGAATGTAAGATGTTCTTTGCTCAAAATCCCTGTGGATTAAAAAAAAAAAAAAACGAGAAAGGTGAAGCGAGGCAGTAAAAAGCTGTGCTGGATCCACACTGTGCTATCGGCGCAGGTTTTTAACTCATTCCCATAGACGTCTGTTTTTATATCACCAACCTTGGATTACACATCTACAAAACTGATGTTATATTACTCCTGTTGTAGATATTCAATTAATGTTTGTAACGTATTTGACTTTTTTTTCTAATCTACCATTACTGCTGAGTGAAAATAGACAGAAGCAACAACTATAATGTCTCAATGATAGGGGGCAGTGCTGAGACAAGTAAATAAAATAAATAGAATAGAAATAAATTATACAGACAAGTTTTACCCTGATGAACTGACTATGGGTTAACTGTACATGTAGAAAAAGAGGAAACATTTTAAACATAACCGAGGGGGATATCAGCCATTTTAAAACCAATCTGAGAATTAAACAATAAAAACAGATTAAAAACTAAAAGTCTCAGGTTTTGACAAAAGCAAAGGAATAAAAATGTTTTTTAGAGATTTAAAAAAGTGAACAGTGAAAGATTTCTATCAGAGATGGTCTAATATCGGTTTTTCAGGCCACATTAAATCAGTCTATCCAATCCCCGATACATGGTGCCAATATTTCTGGGCCAATTATTGGAGCCAATATTGCGTTTTCTTTCTCTGTTTACATAATAAAGATGACATAATGATAACAAGTGTTACACAAGTATCAACATTTAAACAAAATAGAAATATTTATGAACAAACAAACTGAAATTAACAATGAATAGGAGATGGAGGGTAAAGGGAATGTATGCACTTCGTGTGGTTTCAAGGCATGTCTGGTGAAAGTATTAATTAATCAGCTGATGGATGCAAATATCAGCCAATACCAATACAACAAAAATAAACTAATATCAGTCAAAAATATCGGCTGAGGGACGCATCGGTCCACCTATGATTTCTAGGACATGCTGTTGTTTAAATGAAACTTTCACTTATAAAAATCATTGACCCAGAAATCTAAACCCGATTTCCTTTAATTGGCTCTAATTAGTAAACAGCAGGTTAAATACTAAAAAACACCAAATTTTATTTCATGTCTTCACTAAATGCATTTTAACTAAAGGCCAATTTTCAGGTCAAAAAATAAAAAACATACGAACATCAGGCAGTTTTATATATTTTTACTTTTTTTTGTTTAATTAAAAGGGAGATAAATATTTTGGGCCATATGCTTTGATGCATAAATGGGGATTATCTTGCAATATTTTCGGACAGATTTACAACAATACCATCCAAGCTAAAGCATTTGTTTTATTCTTCTGTGTGTTTGAGTTCTCAGATCAAAATGAAATGAGCGGGTCAAACTAAGACCAAAGATTTGAGATTTGGAATTCATTCAGAAATAATTTCCACTTATATTTACTTAGTCGCTTCTGAATTGATCGCTCCTTTTCTTTGCAACCTCACTTCCGTTAGGACCTCTCTAAAGCAATGTGTATTACATCTACCTGCATGAAAAGCGGTTTATAAATAAAACTGACTGATCGCTTGATTGATGCAGGAAATTAGTGGGTTAGGAGATAAGGGATTTGCGAGGGTGTGTTTGCATGAATAGATACGTATGCAAGACTGGGCGTGCATCTTTCATCACCAACTGCAGCACTGCAAGAACCAAGAGCATAAATATTAATGTGGACTCCTCTGGGAGTCTTGAGACATCTCTTGTCCTGGCAGCCGGATCACTTGGCCAGACTCCGTGTGCTCAGCTTTAAGCAAATAATTCCACTGAAAGGCAACAGGGCATCCGGCCAACGTTCACCAATGACACACGCACTCTCATTCACTCTCCTGGTCTGATGGAAAGCGCTGCTGCAGACTTGATGTAAGGATTTCTTTGTACTTCCAGAAGCCATTAGTTTCTGCCTTGTGGTAAATACATGTTTTTGTTTTTTTGGGGGGGGGATTTTGTGTGAGGGACTGGCTGCATCAGAACATAATCCTCAACCATATGGGATTTTGCAGCTCCCCAAATGAAACTGAGTGCATGAGGGTTCGTGCTGCATTGCACAGCACAGCTCCCTGGCCCCTCCACTGGGTCCATCTTAACGTTCTTCTCAGTGAGAGGAGAACCAGTGGGAGGAGCTCATTGATTTATCGAGGGAGACAGTTAGACTAATCAATAGATGTAAAGACAAGAGTTAAGTAATTAATATTTCCACTCCAACTATCAATGCACTCAGATCCTTTGCATTTTTACTGGTAAAACTTTTTTATTCAAATCAAAATAAATAAAAAATATCCAGGATGAACTGACTGGGACCTGTCTGGTTCAAGGTCAAATGAGCCGTTCTGACCTTTTTTCAGATCTCTTCAAAGGCTGCCAGCAGTTTAAAGCATTCGCAAACCTCAAGAAAAGGTTTAGTTGCATCATTACAGCATCATGACGTCACCATGTAAGTGATCATCATCCGATGAGACAAAAACTATGCAATTTGGATCTTTTCAAATGAAACAAAAAAAACCTTCTCCAAGTCACTTCCATATGTGGCACTGAATCATATATAAATCTATAAATCGGATAGTTTTCAAATCATCTGCATTCATCATTTAACATCATTACTCTGGTTCCCTCTAGACATCAACACTTCCACTCTGCTAAAGGCAGTTGTTAATGGCTGTACCATGTCTTCTTTCCTTCCTTTGTCTTTTTATGACATGATCATGAGACTTGTCGCTTAAGTGTTTAATAATAACGGCATTCACTGTAATGTTTTAGTGCTTTTGTTTTTTTGATTTTATTTCTGTAAACAGTGCGGTGAGGTGTGACGTCTACATTCTTCGCTCTAGTGTCCTGAACCATAAAGACACTAATGCTCACTTTGAATTAACAGTATTGAGGCCTGTGCCAAAAAAGATGAAATTTAACAACAAAAAAAACAAAAAGATCAGAACTGAGCATCAAGAGCTGCTATGTTAATATGTGGAAGTGTTGAAGAACTGTTTTAGATGCAGGTTTGACTGAGGCTGTGTCTGCATGTTTTAAAGCTGCAGTAGGACATTTTGCACTACAACCATCACTTCACAGCTCCTCCCCTACAGCGGAGCCTCCTCTGAATGAGCAGGCTAGTCAATTATATGCTAAGACGTTCCTTCTGGCTCTGATTGGTTTCTATATAGGAAGAGGCAGATTTTTATCCATCTCGTATCATGACAGTTCTAGATGATATCTAAACCAAGCTGGTAGCTTTAAAACAAAAGCTACCAGCTGAACCTTTAATGTTAGACTTTTTTTCAAATTTCTGAAATGTTTTCCACATTTTGTCTTATTATTCTTCAACCATTTATTTATAAAAACAAACATGTTCATAAATCAACCTTAAAACGGAAGCGCTACTATTTTTAATCAATACAGACAATTTAGAGAAAGAAAACCTAAATTTTCATTATTGTATCGTGAATAATACTTTATTCCTTTGGAGTTGCACTTCAGTCTCGACATCTTGCTTTAATATTATTATGCTAACATTAGAACTTTATGCAAGTATCAACGACTTAAAAGAACAAATGATTGGTTCCATTTCATTTTATTGTAGTTACCCAATTGAAATATATTCTGAATTAATAATTTAGAATACAAAAGGTGCTTAAGAAAGTGGAAAATCTTTGGTAAGTGAGTGAGAGAGAGAGAGTGAGAGACTTTTTTTTAATGGTGATTCTTACATCCACATCGGGTCTCTTCAAAATGTCCTCCACTTTAGCCAGGTCTCCATTAGCCGCTGCCTTGACCAGCTCCTCATTGATGTCTCCAGACTCTTGCGTCTCAAATAGTTTCTTCAACAACTGAGACAAACGCTCTGGGAAAACAAGCGGAAACTCAAGATTGATTTTATGTAGGTGCCATAGAAAAACAGAGCAGTGAGGACAAAGACTAATATGATACTCTCCAAGCGACTGCAGAGCATGTTCGCATGTACCTCCTGAGGCATTGCTGACAGCAGAGCCGGAGGGGGCGATCTTAGTGACAGCCGCAGGGTTGTACGTCCAGGAAGTCCCACAAACCTCGACCTTCAGGTCACTGTCTGAGTAGATCTGCTGCACACGGCCCACCTTACCCAAAGTCTATTGGATAAAGGTTGGACAAACTGGTTAGCATTTAAAGCACAGGCTTTGCATTAACATTGTGTGACACAGTCTGAAGAAACAAAGAAACAAAAAAAAAAGAAAAAAGAAAAAAGTGAGGGATCAAAATGGCATAAAAATGACAGAATAATCTTCCAAACTTAAATGACATCATACTGATAACAGCTATATAGGAGAGCTGCACTCCGATCAAGTTAAGCTGGGTCAGGCTGTCCTCAAGGATGTCATCAATAAGGGGGACTGCAGCTGTACGAAAACCAGCAGGCAGCAAACAGCTATAGTTAGTGATCAAGGCTACAAAGCATTTCAGGGTTTTCAGACTCAGCAGCCTTTGAGAGAAGCCAGTCTGGAAGGAGCTGGTGGCATAATGGAGGAAACTAGCATTAGAAGACGGCTCTTGCTGAGGAGCAATGAACAAACCTGACATGGAGACTGTGATGTCTAGCTGGGAGGAATAAAGGGAGGAACATTCTGGATTAATTCTCAGGATGTGTTTAAACTTACAGGCAGCATGGCCTCAGCCCACTCCCCATGGCCTCTTTGAAGCAGCTTAATGCGGTCGATATCGTAGCAGATCTGGACCAGGTCTCCCACATGAAACTGTGAGCTTCCTCCCTCCGCACCTGCTGCAACTTCACCGCTGCGCACCACATTAGCCTTCGTTAGCACTGCTGGGTTAAACGTCCATCTGTTAAAAAAGAAACAAGCATCCAAGCAACAAATTAAATCACATAGAGTAGAAATTTTGACAACATAGGACAAGAAAACCTATAAAATAAATTCCCGGCACAGTACTTTTAAGCTTAATCAAAGTAAACAATGCTTCAAGGAAGGCAAACTGATCAGTGAAAAGACAAGTACTACACACTGACGGTGCCATCCATGTTGATGCTTCAGCAAAAGAGATGCTAAGTGTAGCTTAAAAGCTCAAATTTGTGATCTTTTTTAAAATTGCTTAAAAAAAAAAAAAAGGATTATGGGAACAAAGCCTTCATCATGACATAACCTCTCCAAATTGTCAATGGGGGAAAAAAACTTTAACATTTTTCTTTTATCTTTTCATATTATAGTTTGATGATAAATCAATATATGCTAAAATGTGTCTCAGCAAGTAAAAGATTTACAAAGGATGAAGGTTGGAAGCTAAATCCGATCAGTATTTATGTCATTTTGAACACTTTTAGAAGATTAACCTCATTTAATCATTGCACTGACAAGAAATCTACTTTCTGAAGCCATGTTTATAGTTGAGACTTTCAGAGATGACCTTAAACATGCTTTTATTTATATTATTCCCGAGAAGCTAGAAGTCCATCCTTAACTACACTCGCCTGTTACCACTGGGGTACTGGACCACAATATCATGGTCCTCATCGATGCCGCACACCGTTCCTGTAGTTGTGAGGGTCTCAAACATCCCGTCGGTCCACCCCCCGTGGCCGTGCTGGAGGGACTGTACGATTTCTAAATCCAGATCGATGTTGACCAGGTCTCCGATCTGAAGACCACCAGGATTCCTGTTTCCATTCTGCTCACCTGGGAGATGAAGGGAACTTTAAATTGATCAACACATGAACTGCATTAAACATGTGTGCTGCAATGCAAGCCTAAGGAGTCTGTGTGTAGGTGACCTTAAAGTGAAGTTATGAAAGAGATCAATACACTGAGCGTTATTTTATATGAGAAATACGCCACAAATCTTTCTCCAGTTTCTGAAATAATGCTCATATTGAACTTAATAAGTGAGCTGAGCTGTCCTGTACTATTTATTTATAGAATCATCAACGTATGATATACATTGTGCTCTACATTTCAGGACTAAAGTGACTATGCACTACTGCCATCTAGTGGCCAAGCATGTGCAAGTACAAGTATAACTGCCCTAATGCCCTTGAATTCACTGCGCCAGAGTGAGAGGTGAGAAATTTGGTGCAATAATGACGATAGACACACATCACTGGATTACTTACCTAAAACAGGACAGTGGTCTCTGTAAAACGAGCCTCCTTTGGCATCTTGCACGCATTTTAGGTCAGACTGGGAAGAAATAAATAAAAAAATTTAAGAAAAGACAATATAGAGACAGTGTAGCATTAATGATGCTAATGAATAACAATAAAAAAAACTGTACATCTATACAGTTAGGCTACCATAGCGCAATGTCTGAAAATACCAACAACATCAGTGCCCTGAGGATAAGGTCAGGCTGTAGAACAGAACAGGTACCAAGAGAAAAGCTTCAGATCCTCTGGGATGACTCAGACAGTTAACCGGCAGATACACCAAGATAAAACAAAGCCATGAAACACCAAATTATTGACTACAACAAGTCGGAACAGATACCTTGCTCCTTGTAAGGGGGGTAAAGACTAACTCACAGCACTGAGGCTGTCGACATTCTTCTGTTCCTTTTTCTTTTGTCACACTGAACTGTTTTCGATAATCACAGCAAGGGCAGCATTTTGAAGTCAAAGACGACTGGAGGAAATACAAATAGCAGTTTTCAATTATTTCAGTTATTAAATGTTAATAAATGTTACATAAAACCAGCATTTCCCTATTTGAAAAAAGAAGTGGCCTCCTATGCTAATGCAAGTATGATGTTTTATAAAATGCTGAGCTGAGATTTTTACATTTTCCAATGTTAATCAGTCTGTAAAACAATCCCCGTTTTTTAGGATTCTCAACATGTTCAGGGCGCATATGAGGCAGAAGTTTGTGGTGGTCAGCAATGGTTCTCACACCGATTTCTCCCATGGAGGTACACTTGTTCAGTCTATTATCCAGTGTTAAAACAGACAATGGTTTTAAATATGTCCCGGGGTATTTTTTTTGTGATCTTAATGAGTCATCACTGCCCTTCAAGAATGGGCTGGTACACCGAGATACGAAACAGTTTGTCAAACGACTTCCCACCCAGCCCTTCCTGCAGAAGGAAGAGGTTTTTTTTATGTCTCATCAGAGATAGAGTGAAGGTGGTATCACTACCCTGTGCTGAATAGCAGCTCTGCAGGTTGTATGATGGTGGAATCGTTCTAGCACCCCAAACTTAAGGAATGAAGTTGTGTGTAGGGGTGTACTTAATCTAAAGTAAGAAGATGGAGGGCAATGGTTTGAAGGAAAAGGGTTGACCTGTTTGCAAAGTAGTGGGATCCTAAGAAAGCAACACATCTGAGAGGACAGAGCATCTACAGGAGAACGGTTACTACCTGATATTTGCTCTTTTTTGTGCATGTGCAAGCAGATATTCGTTCAGGTCGCCATAAATAAAATGTAATTGTGGTACTAAAGCTGGACAATATTTGAATATCAATACATATCGCGATATGTTTTAATTCAGTATTGGTGACTTTTACACAGATTTCAATATACATCAGTCTATGAATACAACATTTGTCACCAACCTATTGTCCAGGTTTTCATGTAGTTTTATGTGTTTCTGTTTTTCAAAGCTAGTATTTGTTAAATGTTTTTCATATATTTGTATAGACATCTGTCGTGGGCATTCTTGGCTCGTCTTTCTAAGGCTTTTATTGATATCGAAATTATATCGTATCGACCGAAATTAAGAAATGCATTGTGATATCAGTTGTTGGTCATATCGTCCAGCCCTGTGTGGTACTAAGAGTACTTATTTCTATTGCTAAAACGACAAAGGCTGCTTAAGTTTATCTTTTAAAAAATATTTAATGTATTTCTAGGACAATTGGATGCCTTTTATATAAACTGCTTGTCTGACGTTATCTTTAGATTATGCACTATTTTACACAAAGGTAAAACAAAAGGCAAATATAAAACTCAAAAAGACTAGATTTATGTATTAATCCAAAAGCCAAAAAGAGTTAGCTACCGGAAGCAGCATAGGATCCCATTTCAAGAGGCGACTGATAAAACAGAAAAGGATTTAAACGCATTTATTTTCTATGAAAATAAATGATTAACATTTTAAACGGTGTAGTTCAATATGCTTATTATTTTAAGGAAAGAAGAAAAAGACAATTGTAGTGATTTTTATAAAATACAATCCAGGGCGACCCGGGTGCATTTCTAGTTGTGCATTTGAACTGGAAGTATGGATGTTGCTACCGCTACACATCACCACACGCTACCTTTAGCTTCTGGTAGAAGTGAAACAACTACAATCACCGTGGTGCTGAGGCAGACAGCCTGGAGGTTATATTAGTCACTACATGCACTCCAGATCTTGCTGGACTTGTTGGACTGTGTATTTAATTAGTTTTAAATGAAAAGTGAAAGCAGTGTTTCCCCATCTTTAGCTAACCGGCATTAAGCATTTCTGTCTTTTCTCTGTGCACATGCTATAAATATAAAACCTTAAAAGGTAAGGTAACCCTATCCAGACTGAAAGATCTCACTGACCTTATTGTTTACCTGCAGGTGGTTTTCTTATAATCAAGCCTGGACTCAGCTGTCTAAATGCTTTGGTTCTTGGTTCATACTTTAGTTTAACTTGTCACTTAACTCAAGCTTGATTTGGTCACAGTTTTCTGTTAAACGAAACCAGGATTTGAAAACTGACTTTTGTATTAAGTCAGCTTTTTTTTCTGATATTAAAATCTAAGTGACAAAAAAGCAAGAAAAAAAAATGTGCAAGAGAATCAAAACAATTGTCTTTGGATCCTATTCTAACCTCTTAAACAAAAGCCTTGAAAACCAACATCCAATATAGAGCCATCAAGGGGAGTCTACCTTATGGTTTACTCAGGAGGCAGATGTCATCCACCTCCCGCTTTTAGAATAAAACACTGAAGAAACCTGATTGGCTATTTTTGTAAAACAGCAAGTGGATTCCTCAGCCAATGAGGAGAGGGCTTTTTATTGGAGACACGTGTGTTGATGCATCAACAAAACTCTGAAAGCTGACCTGCATGTTCACTTGTTCCCCCCCTAAAGAAGCAGGAACAGATTGTTTTTATCATGCAGATATCTTCCCCATTCCATCTGTCTTCACAATAGCTCTTTACACATTCTGGCTGTGCGGCTCCCACAAAGGCCTGGCAGCCAAAGAAAGAGACCTCATCCATGCGGTCAAACACAAAGGGCCCCTGACAGCTGTTCTTTTCAGGGACTACAAGTGAGTCAGTGAGGAAGCATCACAGTTCAGACACGAGGTTTCCTCACCATTCCCTCAAAGCCGACCCGGTACAGGTTCTTGGCCCCATTGTCCCAAAGTACATAGGCGGCGCTGTGGGGGCTGGCTGCACTCCAGTCCTGGATCTCTGTCACCTGTAGGGTAGCACAGATCCAATTAGAAAAAAAAAGACACATGACTGTTTGAATTTTCCAAAGATAAAAAGATTTGGCCTAATGAAAACTATAACTGCCTGAATCCAAGATATCCGTCCAGGTTCCTAATCACAGCATTTTGAAGCCTTCCTATACTTCCAGTGCCTCTCATAAGTTACCCGTCTGGGATTATATCACATGTATTCAGCTAGAAACATCCCCATAATAAAAAAAAATAAAACATTACATATAAAAGGGAGTTTTCATAATCATCACCTTCCAAATGCCCCTATATCAGCAACATACAGTCAGCATAGTGGTTTAATAGATCTCAGAGGCCTCACAAATGGAGCTGAAACAGATTTTTGTTCTTTAAAGGTTTTTAAAATGATCTCAAAGAGAGACATAAACCATATTTATTATTTTTGCTGTATTTCGTTTGGCACCATGAGATAAACAGGTAGAAATAAATGATCCAGAATGATTGGAAAACTGGCAAATGAACCTTATAGAGGAATAAAAACAAGCACAAGACAAGATTATTAAACTATTAAAGGTGCATGTATTGTATCTTATGTTGGAAACAATTACTGATAAAAACATGTTTCATTTTGTCGTCTTCTTTGTAATTTTTCTTTTTCAGAATATGTAAAAATATTGTTAAAAAAAATGAAACACTTTTAATAAGTACTTAACCTCTTTAAAAATGACTAACCTACATGCTTTTTTTTTGTGGAAAACAGTCATTACGGTTTCCCTTTAGACAAGTAAAGACATTTTACTCTAGGCATAAACAAGCAATGAGCTACATGCAGACGACGACAGAATCAATTCAAAATTTGTACAAAATTGGAAAACATAGATTTCCTGCATCAATCACCAGCAGTAAATTGCTTTCATAACGATATTAAAGAGTGTCGAAAGTCAAGTGAATGAATTCTTTAATTTAATAATGCACTTCTAGTAAATACTGCAAGCAAACCTTAATTATTTGCTGGCTGTTTTCTGAGCCAACTGATTAATGGGCCTTAAGATTTAATATTCATGCTAACCTCACAACAGATCTTGGCTGCAGGAGATGTAGCCATGGTTTTCTACGCAGCACAGTGCTGACAGCATCATAAAACAGTAATGAGATGTGTCATTAATTAGCACCACAAAATAATGTATTCCATGGAGGGGCTGTAAAGCTAAAACCCTAGACTCTGGGTAAGACTCAAACATGGCGTAAAACAAAAAACAGACTGAGACTAACAGATGCAGATGTTAGCGGTTGTTGTAATGATGTTCAGGATTCCTGCATTATAACAAGTATTAATTGAACAGGTGTTGGTTAAACTTTAGAAAAGTGCATTTTGTTTTGCCTCTTCTTTTTGCTAAACGGCTGCAGGTATCTGTAAATTCTGGGTTTATGTTTCTGTTCTTTCTGCCACTGCAGCAACAACAGACTCCTTGTTGCCAGTAACTGATTTCAAGCACTGTTTTAATCCTTCGACACTGATGTCACTATTTTTAGTCGACGCAAAATCTTTTAAGAATTGATCCGTTCTATTTTTTTTTTTTTACATTTTTATGCAGGCTAAATAAATAGTGCTTACTTCTTGTTCCAGCTCCACCTGAGCAGCTAGAGCACATGTCAGATACTAGTCTGTGAGGGCTGCTTTCCTGCAACTTTTAGCTGTGTCTCTGTTTTAGTACACCCGAGTTAAACAATGAGCTCCTCTGCAGGACACTGGAGAACTTGACTGCAACCACGGAGTTAATTAAATCATTTGATTCAGGTGTGTTTGGACCAGCGATATATCTGAAAGTTGCAGGAACCAGGCCTTGATTTTGACACCGCAGGCTTATAGCTTCTGATTTATTGTCATATGAGAATTTTTCAATGATTCTAAGAGGAAAGATCCCAAAAGTCTGCAGGTTTAAGTGGAGTTTGGTCTAAATGATCTGGGTCTGAAAGTCTTAATGAATATTCATTCTTTGAACGTTTAATATTCTTGTAAACTTTCTGATAAATCATCACATGGTTATTTTCAACCAGTGGGCTTAATGAACATCAAACCTTTTGACTCTAATATATAAGATTATTTTTTTTCACTGGGATATATTTTTTCACTTAGACTTTTTTCTTGGAAAAGAAAAAACAAATATAAAAAACAATTATACATCTACTTTTGCCGTGTCATTTAATTGGATTGTTTCATTTACTTGATTCTGACTGTGGTGCAGCTCTAGGCTGAGTGATACAGCTGGAGGAAAAAGCAGCGTGTTGTTCTAAGGATGCTAGATGTGAAAAGTATTGATCTTTTACTTTTGTGGACAGAGGAGTGATGAGATTTTGTACTCGGTTGTTCGGTTATTAGGTTTTATATGGAACGGATCCTAAATGAAATAAAATAAGCAACAAAAATGACACTTAAAATGATCCATAAATCTGGCAGATCTAGATGCAAAGACTTTTCTATCACGAACACATAGGCAAGGAGGAAGGAATCTGTTAAAATGTAATGCAAAAGGGGGAAAAGAAGAGGAATAAAAATAGGATCCACTCCCCCTGAGGAAGGTGCGCTATGATTGCAGGGGAGCAGATTCCCACAGAAAACCTACCTGAAAACAACACAGGTGCAGCGGGTCAAAGAGAAGTCTAACAGTATTTTATCTTGTTAGCTATGCGCAGTCGTTTATGTAATATAATCCCTCCCTAGTGTCAGACGTAGCTGACCGGTCATGACGAGTTTAATTCACTTTTAAGTGACACTTTCGAATGCTGCTGCACAAACAGATGGATTCTTCTTCGCACGGTTATTATAACACTTATGGGGTAATTTCACGGTCGGCAGACTGGGTCTGGAAATTTGAAATAAAACAAAAATATATAAAAAATGTGGCTGATACCAGGAGAACTAAAAGGTTAGAGGGGATTCCAATCAATCCTAGATTATCGGAGCCCAATATAAGAAAGACTCTGTGCTACAAGCTACCCTGAATATGTTTGCATAGTCTCTCACAGATTAGTGGAGACATGAAGGAAAAGAAGGAACAAAAAGTAAAATAAGTTTATTTTTTAATCATTACTACTGACAAAAAACTCAGTAATACCAACAGAATTACATGTTCTACCAAAACCCTAAAAAATATGGAATTTATAAAGATAATTTCTATTTTAATTATTTGTTTTATTTAATTTATATCTCTGACATGCTGGAGGTATTGATTTCTACAAATTGTTTTGACAAATCTGGGTTCACGTTTTCTATAATTTATGCTATGAATGTAAAAGTAACGTAAGAAACGTGTTTTTAGCACAGAAGAAAAAAAAAGAACCAACTGAGTAATGTGGATAACCTTTAGTGGTCAGTGTGAGCCATACGCTCCCTTTTCCATCCTTCTCAGTAAACTGTCTGAGGAACAGACTCACAACGCAAACTTTCTACAATCACTTCATAAAAAAAGATATATACCCGCTAAATTACCGGCAGGGAACAAGCTCTGGCTTAAAAGCAGGATAATTACACCACTTCCTGTATCTTTACCTTTTTTTAAGTACGCAGAACGAACTAGATTGAATCACTGATAGATTTGACCCTATGATACAAATGTATGTAGGGTTAGTTATATAGGTCTAATGTTGCAGACAAGACTTCGAAATGTTTTGTCATCTTTATTTATCTAACAGCATTAAAATCTTAAATGAAACCAATTATAGAAAAAAAAAAACAACAACATACATTTCTAGTCATCAAACAATACAGTTAAGTTTAGTTTATCATTAAAGTGGTAAAAAGAAAGAGTTCTGTGTGGAATACAGCAGCATTTGAACCCAGCAGTGCCCTTCCTGTTGTGTCTGAGAATGTGCAGATTTCAATCAATCAGATCCTGTGGTGGAAACTAGTTTTTCCTGCCAAAATCTGATGAACCTAAGAGCTCCTGGAACCGCGTCTTACAGGCTCACCAGACCGACTATAATCTTAGATCAGGAACCAAAACAGAAACGTCACTAACACAGCTGAGGTTTCGCCGCATGCTTCTCACCTTTCCTCTCCTCCCGTTGCCTCCATCTTGGTCTTCCCATTGCCAGTCCACTCCTCTAACAACTCTGCCGCCAGCAAAGATCCCTCTGGCTGTAATTTTCTTTGATTTGCGCCGTGACTCCAGAAGCACTCTGCTCAGAGACACAATAAGAAACAGCTGATACTGAAATACAATTTCCACTCACAAATGTGACACCTGCATTTATACAAGCGTTGAGAAAAGACAAGCTGCTGCTGCTTAAATTGTGATTCTGAAAACATAAGCTTCAAAAAAATAAATAAATAAATAAAAAAACAAAAAAAAAAAACGAAACAAAAAGACTGTTTGTTTCTTGTTACTGAGAATAATAAAAAAAGATTTGGTGTAAAAAAATTTTAATGTGGTCCAAAATACAAAATAAAAATGCACTCCACCAGATGTCAGCAATGAAGGGAGCTGGGAAGACCTCCATTGCCCCCTGTTCATTATGCAACGTCTGCCTCAGGGGATATAAAGTTGCCCTTTAGTTGGGGTAGGGGGGGGGGGGGGGCTGCCAGCTGCTCGGCCTTGTGCTTTATTTATGAAATTACAATAGGCCTGATGTCTAGACTATCATCCCAACACAGGTGGTCAAAACAAAATCAAAACCAGAAGATAGAAATTAAACTCCCTTTGAGGTCCAAACAGCAACCGATCTGCTAAATCAATATCAATAGGTGTCGAACTGAAAAAAGTTTTCAAAGATGTCTACAAAATGAAGGGGCGAAAATTACTCAACTAACTAAAGACTATTTGCTCCAAATGAACAAACTCAAAGCAGAATCTTAATGTGACGAAATGATTCCTTACTAAAAAAGTATCTATGTATAATTATAGTATATATTAATTAAGATTTGATTCGCATCCTCTCCAGGCTTTGCTTATTTAAGTTTTTGTGCCTTTTTATAGCAAACCTTTTCTTTCCACAAAGATTTCTATTGATACACCGACATGCTGAAAATATATAGTTTTGTTAGTAATTGCATTTTGTGGCTTTTACTTATTTACTAGTCTTATGTGATGTTTGAGTTTTTCAGTGAGGACAAATGTCCATCCTTCAGTGGTTATATATTTTTCAAGTCAAAATATAATATACTGAGATAAACTTGTCATCTCATCTGTAGTTATAGATGTTGTAATAACCAGGTTATAAAGGAAACCCTCACCATACCAAATCAGTATCAACTGTATCTTTATGATTAAAAATACTTGGTTATAGAGAGCAAAACATGCTTGTAAAGAGCAAAAAATGTTTTCTATAAGCTCCATTTACCAGAAAAGATAGACTTTAATGTACAGATAGAGGGATACATAGTCCATTTTAGCGTTGCATGCGTTCGCCGATTCATCTGTGTGTTCGGCAGCCTTGCTTTAACACAACATGAAGCACATGTCCCTCCATTTGCTATGTTTTATTTCATTAGTTAATAAAGGCTTCTTATTTGTGTAAATTGACACTTGTGTAACATTTGGGTTCCCTTTTCAGCCTGTAAACGTAGAAAGAAAAAGTAATATAGGTATCAAAAATCAGCATATCATGAATCGGTCAAACCGATTTTAAAAACATTAATATTGGCATGGACCTTTAAATAAAACTATACCGGTCTCTGAACTGCAGCTTTGGTTTAACATGATCCTTTTGATCTACTGAAATATAAACAGGTAAAGGAAAATATAAATAACAGATTGCCTTAAAAGCCTCATCATTCCAAAGTGAGGAGAAGTAGACAAGACTTCTTCTTGTTGCGTTTCTCAAAGATCTCGTTCCCTTTTAAGCAGTGAGGAATCCTGGGTGGTTGAGAATCGTCATCAGCATCGTTTTTATTTCCAGCATGTGTGGGCAACAACATTAGCAGTCGACAGCTGATGCTTAGCAAAAAGCACACAAACTAGTTAAGAGACTCAAAACACCACGACTTATTATCCAACTTCAGCTTTTTAAAAATCATCCTAAATGAAGATGTAAAACTTAAACGTCTTCTTATAGACCCAGGGGTTAGTGTTACAGCATGGCTGCATGCAGACTTATTAAAGCTATTAACACCAGTAGAAAAACACCAATTCCTTTTAAAAGAAAAAAAAAAAAAAAAACATAAAATTTTAACATGAGATTTTTTTTAAAAAAGACTGAATCTTGGGGAAAAAAAACAAAAAAAAAAAAAAAAAAAAAACGAGTAACAGTTGCCTGGCAACTGATGGCTGGTAACATGCAGAGAGGTTTTCCTTGCCTCTTATGCAAACATACAAAAAGGCCTCTCAAACGTCTCACATCAGGTAACATAGAGCTAGAATGACGCTCTGAATGACTGAACCAATGAAAACAAACAGCAGGGATTACATTGGTTGTATAGGTCTAAGGTAGCAGACAACTGTACAAAACACACCTCTCGCTGCCTGGAGTGGTGATCCTGTAGAAGCGGTGTCTCAGGTGATGCTTGTCTCCATGGTAACAGGTTGTGCAAAGGTCGTAATTGGTGCACTCTGCACATTTCCAGCGAATGCCAATGATTGGCTGTTGACGACAGGTGTCGCACATGGTTCCGTCATGCTTGATACCTGAAGGGCAGATGATTTGTACAGGTTAACGTGTGCAGATTGTAGAGTCCGAATCCACTTCTGCATTCTGTCGGAGCAACACGGCATTTAGAACAAAAGATACATTATTTTTGAAGACATCTTTATACTGAGTGTAGTTTTTATTAGACTAGCTCTTGTTTCAATAGCAATAATTGCAACTAAGCTGGACCAACTGCTTCTGCAGCCTTTAATGGTTTTCTTTTACAATATGACTCATCCTTTATAATAACAATAATAACCACAGAGTACTACTTCTTAGCCTCTGGATACATCATGCAGGCTACACCAACAAAAACTGATAACTGCTAGTAATTGGAACTGTAAAAACAGAATGAAATAAAGCTATAAAAATGCCGCATTTGTGTTTTATGAGATAGTTATGGGATAGTTACCTGTGTTAAGGTAGTAGTAGTAACACTTTCAAAAGTTTGAGTTTTAAAACAAGACTTTTGTTTTCACTAATAACTCACTAAACAATGCTGCTGTGACTTTAAATGAAGGGTAAGCGACATGGCCAAATGGAGAGGGTTTTTTTTTTTTGTTAGATATTTTTTTAATTGGATTCAAATCTATTTATCCTTCTGCAGCAAATGTAGTTCCCCTGTGTGTTAAAAGTTTTTGCATTAAAAATGTCATAATGAAAATCAACAGGTTGGACCTTGAAGAAAACCATGGATCTAATTAATCCTGATCTCCAATTTCTACTATTTCTATCTATTTTCATTTTGACACTCGGAGTCCTTTTTGGCGAATCTTATTAAGACCACAGTTTGTACAGAAGGGCCGATGAATTTCTCTGTGATCAGAACTGATCTGCTGAAATCTATATTCAGAGGGTCAAATAAATATATTCTTTAAATAAATCCCTGTTAATTAAATCAAACAAACTCAAAAGCATTAATGTTTTCAGTCTACAAAGGACTCAAATAACCAGGAAGCTTTATGTTTTATTTGTTTAAATTCAATCTCAAGTTTAGGACATATGCTTTGACTCACAGATGGAGTTGGAAGTTTATTTGTTTGATGTTGAATTTAAAACTACTTTTTAATGAAATGATTTGTGTATGTTATACTCTTGAGTATAACAACATTGTAATGTGGGAGGATTTCATCAATAGCCTTTTATACATTTAAGTTAGCTAGAAATTCGATGCTTTAACAAGATGAGAGATGATCTTTTAGTGACTTCCTTCTTTTAATTACTTCATTACCGTTTGGGCTAAAAATATCTACCAATGCAGTTGTAATAAGCCTTATCAATTCATCTTTAGTTACCAGCCCTAGGAGAAAAGCATGCCAAAAAGTAATCACGCCTTACAAGAGACTCTAACGCAAGTTTCTCCAGCAACAAAACAAGGTATGTACAGTTAAAATCTTTACCATAACTATGTTTACAACTTACATCCACTGACCCCAATTATCGTTCCCTCTTTTTTACAAAAATAAACAAAAACAAACACCTTTTGCAGTGGATCTCTATCAACCTATAAAAGTTGTGAAAACAAATAAATGCACATTGATACAGTTACCTGTTGGAGCACTGTCTAATATCCGTATGTCATAAGCTCCAGAGCAGCGGTAGTTGGCAGCTGTCCCATTATCCCAAACAACGACCACTTCTTCTGGACTTTCGAAACTCCTCACAGTGCCGACGTGCCCCTCTCCACCGTCCTGTTTACCCCATTTCCAATCCGGTCCACGGACCACTCTGGCTCCGACTCCTTCCATCATCGCCCGGTTGTTCCTCCCGGTGGTCATTTACGATAAAGAGTTTGCAAACAAATAATTTGTAGGGTTAGCGAGCTAGCAGGATTATGCTAGCAAGCTGTTGACAGGGCTGGGTAGGCAGTTTCCCAGTGATCTGAAATCGAGTCCAGACAGGAAAGAAGCTGGGGAGAAAAAAAAACACAAAAGCTAGTCTGCTGGCTAGCCCAAGGAGGGTGCTGGTTCGTTTTGGAAAACTACATGCTAACGTTGTATGTAAATCAATACTTGTTGGGTGATGCTGCCAAGAGGGGAAATCTTAACTATCGAAATACACGGTTCAGTAAACTATTTCGAATTTGTATATCTTAACTTTTTAATGTTCAACTCCCCTCAGTTCACACACATTACAGCCACCCCTTCAACTTAGCAAGCTAACAAGCAAAATGCTACAGATAGCAATGCTAACAGTAAAATTTCCACTGGCTCCCCGTCAATGAGAGCCAATGTTCTTCTTCGGGTGGCCGCTTGTCCTTGTCGCTGTTTAGAAAAGTGTACAAAAAATATCCAACGGGTTTCCTTTGTTTTCTCCAGACTGCACCATGGGCTCAAGTCAGAGTATACGCGTCGCCATTATACTCAATCATCGTTCGAGCCTCAGACGAGCAACAACTAGGTACGGAAATACACGACGAGGCACGAAGAAGAGAGCCGAGCGTGAGAGAGTCTGTTTGATGTGGAAACACAGACAATGACGCTAAAACGCGCCTAAAAGTCGTCAGTTGGCAGTCAGGACTAAACATATATAACAACATATTATGAGATAGTTGTCTTATACAATGCTGAAAGTTTCGGAACTATGCAGACACGTTCAACAAAGAATAAGTCAAATTTCTATATTGGCCTAGTATTTTAGCCAATAACAGAAACATTTGAAAGCCATATAGTCGAATCTCTCTGATTCCCTTTAAGATATTTATATACATTTGGTGGTATGACATGAGGGAAAGTTAAGGCATGCTTTTTTGTTTTTTCATTGATGGTTGTGCTGAAGTATTGAATTAAGTAAAAAATATATATATGATAATGAAACATCCACATTTTCTATTTCTTTTTCAAGTTGAGTTAAAGGATTGGTGACACTGAAGTTAATGTCTAGTCTTGTTGTTAAAAGATCTCCAATAGAGGTTAAAAAACAAAAGCCTTAATCTGAAATGATTGACAAAATTTTAGCTAATAAAATCTGTTCATATTGATAAACTCAATGGATTTTTAATTACAGGTACTTGAAAATACTTACAGACTAAGAGGCTGTTTAAAGAAGACTGATTTCAGAAATAGATTTTAAAGTGTTGCAAAATTCTGTGCTAAATAGTCTGGTAAGATTTGTATGTCTTTATCATGCTTGTAATATGTTTTAAGGGAGGCCTTAGAAATTTAAAGGGGAGAGTTGAGTCTTAATATTTTTCATTGTGATCATGAAATCACTGTATTGCTTTTAAATTACTAATATTAATTATAAAATGTTAGGGTATAGTTCATTTCAGTTTATTATATGGCACCAATTTACAACACATGACATCTCAAGGCACTTCACAGAGACAATTGAACCAGATCATACAGTAAGATCAGTTTCAAAGTTTTCTCGCTAAGGAAAACCAGCTGATTGGATTGACTCATTGACTCAACAGGAATCCTTCACACCAAGTATGCATGTAGCGACAGTAGAGAGGAAAACTCCCTTTTAACAAGACGGAAACTTCCACAGAACCCTGCTTAGTGTGAGCGGCTTTCTTCCATTATATCATATTGAGATAACAAAGTCTTTAAAACTGAACTTTGATGCTCCTTTTCTTCCTAATGATGTAAGAAAGAAAAATCCCACCTTGGCTGACAAAGCACTTCAATTTAATCTAAATGTCTAAGCCTGTTTTTTCAACTTCAAAAATACTCAAAATAAAATATAGAGCACATCTACTCTTGGTCAATGACATAAGGATGGCACTAACAGATAAGAAGTCGAGCCCTTCCTCTAAATATACACTTGAGAACGGTTGGATTTCTTTTGTTCTTTTTTTTATCATCAACAGTTTTTTTAAAAGTTGTTGTTATTCAGTGGGGATAAACATTATTGAAAAGATGGTAGACAGTATTCTGATACTCAACAGCGATAAGTTTGTTTATTTGGAGTAAGGTTTTTCTTTCTTTAGTCGCAAAGTAGTGGGCCTGTCTATCATATGCATAATAAACATTTTTTTTGTGGTGACATTTTAACATTTATGCTTGTAAACTAAGCTGTTGTTTATAGATTTTTCCACTAAAACAGAGGGGTGCACAGAATATAAATATCAATATTTTATAGCTCTGTTTATCATGATTGTGCCTGCCTCAGAATTTTCTCTAGATATTAAGAAAGAGGTAATGTTACAAGGGAAGTCTTCATTAAACAGAGCTGCCAGATTGAATAAGTAAGAAAAATAAATAGCAGTTCTTGGTCCAGTGGTTGTTGGTTGGCAAACATATTCACTCAAAGAGGCTCCAAAACTAGTCTTTGCTTTGGGCCCCATATAATCTTAGGGCAGCTCAGATTTAAAAACGAGAGTCAGACGATTATTTTAAAAATAGCTCAAATGTGATATATAAAATATCTAAAATTTAAGAGTATCTAAAATTAATTAATTCTTTAAACACAAGGTCTCTTAAATAATATCTATCTGTTTTGCGTAATAACCTTATAAAAAAATTTTCAGCACTCGAGTAGACAACTCAAGTTTCTGTTGGGTTGTAATGTTGCCTTAAGGCCCCTTGGATTACAATACATTCTCTGTTAATTAAATTACTGAAAATTACCACACGTTGAAGCTGGAACATTTGGGTCCCTTGTGAGTCTGCAGAAACAAGGGCATTACTCTGCGGTTATGTTATCAGGTTTAACACTGCCCTACAAGTATATTTAATTTGTTTTAATTACTTTAAAAATCAACAATAAAAAATATATATATATATATATCTGTTCTGCTCCTTCTAACCAGAGACTCTGCCGGACATTCCCAGCAAATCCTCACAATATCTTTGGGCCTGACGGGTCTGACTGGCTTCCTCCCCCACCCTCAGAGCCAACTCACCACCAGATAGTGGTCGGTGGACAGCTCCGCCCCTTTCTTCACCTGAGTGTCCAAGATGTGCAGTTGGAGGTCAGAGGAAAAAACAACAGTAGATCATTGAACTATGGCTCAGGGTGTCCTGTTGCCAAGAGCACATATGGACACACTTGTACTTGAACATAGTTTCCATTATGGACAATCCATGGTTAGCACAGAATTCCTGCAACAGAACACCACTCGGGTGCAAATCAGGTGGGCCGTTCCTCCCAACCACCCCTCTAGGTCTCACTGTCATCACCTACATGAGTTTGGAAGTCCCCCGGCAGAACAAGGGAGTCCCGGATAAGAGCACTCTCCAATACCCCCTCCAAGGGCTCCAAAAAGGATGGCTAATCTGAAGTGCAGTTTGGCACAAAAACACAAACAACAGTCAGAACCCGTCCCCCCAGTAAACTCCAACGAACACGCACAAAGATACAAAGGGCAAGGATTACGCCCACTCCTGCTGGCTAGTTCTCACACCTTGAGATTGGTATAGTGTGCAACCCCTCTTAATGAGAGTGGATCCAGATCTAGAACCATACGTTGAGGTAAGTCCGACTATTTCTAGACAGAACCTTTCAACTTCACACACAAGCTCAGGCTCTGTCTTCGCTAGAGAGGTGACATTCCATGTCCCAGGGCCAGCTTCTGCTACGGGGGATCAGACCACCAAGGTCCTCATCTTCGGTTGCAATCCAACAAACATTGCACCTTAAACCCCCCCCCGACAGGTGGTGAGCCCATTGGAAGGAGGACCCATGTCTCCTCCTCGGACTGTGCCTGGACTTTGGGTGAACCTACTAAAGCGTCAGTCCCTTTGCAGCTTAGGCCCCAGTGGAACACTCAAATCCCTCCCCCTAACGTGGCAGTCCAGAGGAGGGGAGTACAATGAATTTGATAGTCAAAATCAAAATTCACCATGACCAGCCATGTGCAATTTATTCTCATTTTATGTGGTGGTTTTGATATACAGGTAAACAAGAAAAAAATGCTGAGTTGAATAACAATGATTTTATATTTTAATCTGCCAGGGTGGGATCTGGTGTTATTCTATTTTGGTTTATAAAAGGGAAATAAATAATCCATTGAAACCACTGTACAAATTATTTAATTTTTAATTATTGAGTGACCGAATTCTAAAAGCATCTTGCTCGTTCTTTACATTTATACAGAAGTGTATATGTACACCGAATTGGTCAAAATAGGGTAAACTGCTTGAGCTGTGTATCACTGGTCAGTTCAATTGGAACAATGCACCTTCACTTTGTGACCTCCAGGGGGCAGAATAACACTTATTCGCAGTGCCATGCATGCCGGTCAAAGAGCGCCACCTCTCGCCTGTCCTTATATTACTCCTCTCCTCAGCTCCCCTTGACCGTCTCCTTCACAGTTGGCTCGCAGGCAGACGCAACTGTATCCCAACTGAGCTGGCCGCTGTCCTTACACCGAGAGAGCCAAGAGCAACCTTGCAATGATCTCGCTGGACTTGAATTTCAACATTTTGACAAGGGACCTGTCACATTATTTGGAAAATCAAGTGAAAGTTGGGCTGTTCGGTTCAGGAGTGGGGCTGTCTCTAGTACTGGGCTTCAGCGCAGCCTACACCTGCTACTATTTAATATCTGTAGCCAAGGTAAGTCAATGTTAACTCCACTACCCACGTCCACCGGGCTGTGTGTGTTCAGATGTGGATGACAGATGGGTTTACCCTTGAGGAGCATCCTTCGGCTGTTGGGGATGACAGCCGAACGGTGCGTTCACTGACCGCGGTCTCTGCCGGTTACAGCCCATGTGGTGCCAAAACACGTTAATAACATTCGCCTTAAGCATTGACACATAGAACATCTGTCCAGCTGCTTAAATAGTCAAAGCTGGACGTAGAGACTAGCTCAGCCAGGCGGGAAATATATATTTTCCTCACCTGAAACGAAAGCTGTGTCGACACCGGTTACTGTGCTTGAAGGGTTTTATGTAACGCATTTGTGTTCCACCCGGCGAGCTGTGGATAGGCTGCTCTCGTGTAAACTTCTTGCAGCAGTAATGGTCATGTTTTGTAATAAATGACTTTCAGCTCAATAAAAAAAAACTAAAAACAAAACGTGTGTGCGCATTTTGTATAAGTGAAATAAATTCAATAAATTATGGGTTTGGAGGTTTTATCTTTAAATTGTATTTTGATGAAAAGCACAAGTCTAAGTGTACCGGTATGTTTATGGGTAATAAAAATATTATATACAGTACTATTTAAGCACATTTAGCCCCTGTTAATATGTTTGCTTTACCGTGTTATTTAAAATGTAATAAATATTTTAAAAGTATAGAACAATAGTAGCCTGGTGTCGATTTTAAAGGAAATAGATAGCGATTAAAACAATTTTAAAGTTAAAACACTGTAAACTCACGCCCCCTTTTGTATGTCAGAGTTTAAAGGGGATTTGAGACTCCCCTTTAAACTCTGACATATGTAGA
>JAUZNJ010063213.1:13575-27294 GCA_034780135.1 Jordanella pulchra
AGCTTCTATAACTTTAATATGATTTATTGCACTCAGTAGAGAAGAATAAACTTTGACAGTGTGACAGTTTATCAGTAGCTAGCTAACAAGGCTAGAGGTGAAATCTGGTGAATAAAGCATCCCTACAGCTTCAAATGACCATGCTGCTCAACTTAGAGGCCATTTCATTGCTTTTACTTAATTTAATCAGTCTGACCTTAAATTTAACACATAAACAAGATTAACCCTAAACCATAAAATTAACCAGCAACTTATATAATTGGTACCATAGACTTGGGCTGGGTAATTGATTGCATTTGCAATATAGTTGCTTTTTAGAAAAATGAAATTTTTAAATAGATAGAGGCGCTCAGTTATGGTCACTACATTTACGGACTCTACATTTCTAACTCCAGTAATTAGGATTGCTTTGGAGCCACATTGAGAATACATTGAAAGAGAGAGTTGCAGCTAGTTTGCAGATCAGTGCATGATAGTAGAAGCAAGAACTCTTTCACTGAAAGGTTACAATAAAGTCCTGCATCTATGGACTCCAAGAAAGCAAGCTTTCAAGGTCATGGTAAAAAAAAAAAAACAAACAAAAAAAACATAACCCAGGATGAAAACGTCTATATGCTTGTGCTTAGTGCAAAGAAAAACTAAACTGTAATCGCAATATTGGTCAAAAATAATAGCAGTTTCGATTTTTGGCAAAATCGTTCAGTACTAATATAGACTATGGTTTACCAACTTATTTCTGAATTTTATTTACCGTCAAACTCTCTGTGGGCTTTTGTCATATAAACCGCTTAAAGAGAAACAATGGGGTATTTGAGGGCTGGAGTCCATCCGCTGAATAAATAATAGCAAAATAGAGCTTAAATGCATGACAATTGAAATACAGTTTTAAACTAAATGTAAACTGTAAACAATTAGAATGTCGTGTCAAATTCTGATTCAATTTATTGTGCATCTCTATTCCACAGCAAACAGGATCTTTGGAGAGACTGAGTTTTAAGAACTGCCTTCTTTTAAAGATTTCATTCTCTACACTTCAAGAGCCAGGTTTCCTCTGAAAGTTGGAGTGGAGACGCATTTCTATTGTTTTGCTTTTTTTTTCATGATGCTTTGATTTAACATCAGCCCATCAGTTTAAAGAAATTGATACGGTTTCTGATAGTGAAATAAGAAACAACAGACACTGGTCAGCGACTCACTAGCTGTTGCTGTGCTATGCTGGATGTTACACTGTCACTTACATTACTGTTAGTTATACAATTGCCTGTTTTACTTCACGTCCAAGTTGACAAACAGAAATCATTGCTCTTAACTGTACACATACCAATCAAAATGTGTCTTCGGTCTTCCCTTCAGAGAAAGCCCTGCCCCTGAGGCGTAAAATATGTCATCTGTAAAAAGAGATTTAAAAAGAATATCATTTATGAAATTCGGTTTCCAAATTTTATAATAAAAATCATTTTAAAAAGCCTTTTTACAAACATAGTTGAATTAAGAGTTGAATGAAGTTTACAGAAGCAGATATTGGAGGCCATCAATCAGGAAGTGATACAGGACCACTTCTAAATAACTGAAAGGGGATCATTCCACATAGTGAGGCAGCTGTGAATGTTCTCCATAGTGGATAGTCCACCGAATTCCCCCCAAGGTCACAGTGCGTTTTAAAAAGCAGCTTTACTGAAAACTCAAAGTTTTTTAAACTTGAAATCAGGGAAAAGTTTTCCATTTCACAATGAGAGTTTACTCAACCTCTGCTTCTGTTACCATAGTAACATTCTCCCCAAAGCTAACCTGGTCAGGAGAAGGTTTTCCTCAATAAACTCTGTGTTCTCTGTCTCAGGCCTCCTTAAAGCCAATCACGTTGTTTTATTTTCTGATTTAGTCAGCAGATTTGTGCGAACAATAAAAAAAAAAAATCATTTATTAGCTCCGTTAGACACATTAAGAACAAATTCACATATTCGATCCACACATCAAAATGTCAAAATCCAGACATGCACTGGATAGGATTCACATATGCTCATGAATGATTCAAACGCATACATAAAGTTTGCACATTCACAAGACAAAATTCACAGAAGTAGTTGAGATGCAAACGTAATTATATCTGGATTTATAAACTACCAGCGGTCTTTAAACTTCACTGTTTTTGTTTGTTGAATTTTTGAGACTCACCAGATGTGGTTTGATGCACACATGCTTTTTTTTTTCTCAACAAGCTATGATTTGCAGTAAATTAGGTAACTTTCTTGTTTCAGCCGATCACAAGAACGTATACCACATGGGCAAGGATTTTGTCATGAGCCAATCACCTAAAGAGTAGGACCTGCTGTCAGCTCCATTTGCTCCCAGGTCTGCGAACTCTGTCCTGCTCTGACACACATTCTACTGAGGGTTTTGATGGAAGATCTGAGCAAGATGTCACCAGCGCTGGGCAGAGGGTGATGGATGGCTGAGTCTAGTAGAGACTAACTGGGCATTTTGAACGCCGGGCAGAGGGTGCAGCGGGCAGAAGGTCAACTCTAGAGGCTACGTGAGAACGGTGAATGAGTTAAAAATCCTTTTAAGGGCTAAAGTAAAGCACCTTTTTGAAAGCCATCCACGAACCTCTAAAGAACATCTCTTACTTTATCTTTTTTTCTGTCTTTGATTGAAAAAAAGCTTTGTTTCCACCGGACTCTTTTTCATTTGATAATTTCAATTGTTTCATTTATGTGTATCTGTTGCTTATTCAATATAATCTTATAAAACATACTATCTTTAAGAAACATGAAACAATGGTAACCAATATAGATTTTTAAATTTAAAATAAACAACAAAAGTATATGGTGTGGGTATGTGGTCAGTCTCCACGCCGTTCTGTTTGCAGCAGTGACATCCTTAATTTGGTGTGAAATATAAGACAGAATCAAAATGAGGAGGAACCGCATGAGGTGATGTTCAGGTCCTACCTGTTTAATCAATAAACTAGTTTCCCCCTTAATATTGTCATGGTTACAACAGACTATGGTAGGCCACTTTGATATGCACTAGTTTGACTGAATACGCATTTCTGCTATCATAAATACATTTTCCCATGTCAAAATGAACATTTTAAACAGAATGAAATTCTTCATATCTAAAACTTTTCTGGATGTTTAAGATAAATTTCAGATCTCCGTCTTCCTATTGTTACTGGTCATAATTTGTATTACTTTGATTAGGAAGAGATGTATTTCAGAGAGAAATACATATTTAGGCAAGCTGATAACTGACAAAGCGGCGACTTAAGATGCGTAAACATTTCTAGGTATATAAAATGCAATTCTTACCGTTACAGTTTTTTTTCTTTACTTTATGAAATTCTGTTTCTGCTGCAAAAAAATATGTAATTTAGAAGATTTATTGCTACAGTTTCGAATAGGAATGTGATTTTGATCAGGAAGAATCTATTTTAGTGCTTTTAATAAATGTCAAAACAGCTGCCATACCAGACTACACATAAACTTGTGCATTAACTCAGGCAGCAGTCTTCTCCAACATCATCTCCTTTTCCTTTGCAGCTGTAGCTCTGTTCTTAAACACAATCTCCATTTTTGTTGTTGTTTTTACATTTTGCATTAAAATCTCTAGTTCCAGTGGTGTGAAATGGGCACTTCCTGCTACCTGTTGTCGCGGTGACTCAATAAATCCAAGCTCCAATGATAATGGCTTTTCATATTTGCTACACACATGCTTAACTCTGAGTGAACCTACTCAGAGTTGATAAAACTAACTCACGTCAGCCTTTCTGAAACCAAAAACTCAGTTTCCAATCTTAGCCTAGATCAACTCAGAGTTGAGGATTTGAGTCTGAGTTTTTTAAACCTGCTTTGTGAAGCAGGCCTCTGTTATGATCCTTTATCGTGTCTGTAATCCTCACCAGCTTTATTTCTTCCTCTAGCTGCTTTTAACGGCTTGTTAACCATAGTGGTTTTAAGAGCAACTTTTAATTTGTTGACCAATGGTACACTTTGAAAATAAAGATGCTGAAACCTTTCTAAGCAGGTTGTTTTTTTATATATTTTGTGGATAAATTTAGTATACTGGTATTTCTTTGTAGCAAACACATTTTAGAAGAACCAAAGGATGTGAAAGTGTGTTGAGATGCCTGTATAGTGAAAGCTCTGTTCTGCTTACAGAACCAAAAATAAGACACGCTTGTTTTACTGAAAACAGAAAGCTGCTCTGCATAATATTCTGTCTCTACTTCCTCAATGAGCACAGATAAACACATGAAAACTTAAATGCAAATATTATGTTGAGGAATATAGAGTTATGCCACCTACTCCACATGGGTCAGAGGAGACAAAGACAGCACTGACCGATTTTCCTTTTTGTGTCCAAAATATGCCAAAGCTTTACAATGAAAGGACTTGAAACGATGTCATATCATGACAGAAAGAGATATGTTGCTTGTTTCAGTGTCATTCTAGAGAAAATCTTTGAATGTTTCATCACCAGTGTTTTTACTTTTGAGAAAGGTGTAAATAGTGCATGTGCACAGATGCACAGGTTCACACAGGCAGAGGCGCCAACCGCACGGGTACGTGTAACAAAGTTGAACGTAAAAGATTTCACTGATATACCACAGTTGTAGAGACAAACAGGAAGCCTTTCTGTGATCAACACGGTTCCACACTTGGATTCTGTCTTCACCTCAGGCGGATCAGGTCGCCAGCCTCCGTGTTTCGCTTAATCTGATATCCGGGGTGTAAAAAAAGCAAACACCCCCCCCCCCCCAAAAAAAAAAACAACAACAAAAAAAAAACCTGAAAACTGTGTCAAAATCTCCTCCGTTAAAAAAGGATTTATGATTGTGTTGCCTGTCCTGACTCAAAGGGACTCCCACCGTTTTTATTTCTCAACAGGAGGAGATGATTGTAAGAAAAGGTGATTGTGTAACTCAGATAATTCTTAGAATGCCTTCCTGTGGCGGCTTTGAAAGAAAAAAAGTCGGAGGAGGGGAAAAAACGTTCATCTTGTAACTAACCCTTTTGAGGACACTGATGTAAAGGACGGAAATATGCGTGTGATCACTGCCACCTGTCCTTTCACTGCCACCTAGTTTAAACGCCAAGCCCTGTAGTCAGTGCTCAATCATTAACAGCCAATCAGGTCTTACTGGGGTGGAAAGGGCATCTTTAGTTTATTGTAGTGTAATCTTTTAAGGCTGTAGTTCTGGTTTTGACAAGCATCAGCTAAGTGTTCCTCCATCCCATGATAATGTCTGAAAGGGCGAAAGCTGTCCAGATTCATTCAGCACAACAGTTTAGCTACCTTGAATAGCTTTGTTGCATTAACCTTGCAAAAAGTGAAGGAAGAGGAACAAGGAACATGTAGGAGCTGCGATTTGACCAGTTGATTCAGAATTCACTCCAGCAGCTTGGATCGTTTTATTGACTTTGCAGGAATCTCATATGCTGAACATGCATGTAGTGACAGAACAAAGAAAAACTACCTTTTAACAGGAGGAAACCTGCAGAACCAGGCTTAGGAGAGGCCTTCTGTGAACACACAAAAGAACCATAGAAGCGCTGATCCTGGAGTACATTTAATGTGTAATGGATTTAATGTATATAATTGGAAAAAACAAAATGTCCTGTTTTGCTGATGGAGAAAATGTTTTTTTGTGACGGCAACAGAGTTCTTTTTAAATAAAGGAGTTAAAGTTATTCTGAGGGGCTCTGCTTAGTTTCTTGTCCTTTTTAATCACAATCAACAAGGTAGGTTGCCATAGTAGATCAGTAACTTGAGTCAGCTTCAATCTGGATCTTAGAAACATAAAAAGTCCTAAACAGTACAGTCTAAATGATCTTTTTGAACAAAAGACTGAGAGGAACATGCATCTTTTACTTCTAAATACAGCAAAAACAGCAATAAACTATAGGAACCAACATCATTTTATAAGCAACAGTGAGATAAAGTCAGCAGCAAGTCCAGAAGAATTAAAAGGATATTGTAAACTTGAGCATCAAGCAGGTTTAGTCTTCATTGTTATCCAAACAGGAGCTCCACTGACCTTTTTAAATCAGTATTTTAAATCAAAGTCAAATAGTTGATGGTCGGTTGTACCCAAAATCTGGAAGGAGGTAAACATCTCTCTACTATGGTGTACCTGGATCAAATACTTAGACCAGCAGGATTCTGTAGACCTTTATAGGACTGACGGGGAGGGGCTAAGATGTGTGTCGGCATGGCTGCTGTGCTCAATTGACTTAACACTGCTTGTCAATCAATCCTGGGGGCTTGTCAGTAACTGACCAATCAGCAAATGTGCTTTGCCCCAATGTGAAACGGTCCTGTCCTGCAAAGGCAGCAGAGTCTCTCTCTCCCTCAACTTTCCAAAGATTTTTCATTAGGAAGGCATAGCAGAAAGTCGGGTGCTGCTAAAAAAAAAAAAGAAAAAAAAAATCAAATAAAAGGCTAAATCTTGTTAGTGAGGAAAATACAAATTAGACATGCTTATCACTACCCGATCCGTACCATCAGCTCATCGACATGCGCAACCAGATATACACCCGGTCACCTTCGATTTTACTTTATAAAAAAAGATAGAAATTCATGTTTTCTCTCCCTAAAAATAGTGCACTAAACTATAATGTGTAAAAGGTTAATAATTTACTTCTGGGAAAATAAATACGTTTAAAACCTGTGTTACTTCTGGTGACTAACTTATTTGGCTTTGGATTTATACATCAATCTAGTTTTTTTCAAGTTTTATTTGTTCCTTATCTTTTAACCTCATGATATATAGTGCATAATCTAAAGAAAGAAACAACTAAAATGCAGATACACATGGTGTAATCATATTTTGCAGGACTGCTCAGAGCATGTATGATGATTACATCAGACAACCAGTCTAATGGAGAGAATGTGAAAATCATTAAATTATTTTTTTACATAGGTAGTTTAGCTTTTTTGGGGCAATTTAAGGATATAAATAAGTACTTTTAGTACCATATTTACATTATTCACCTGGATGAATATCTGTTTGCAAATGAGCCAATGGTACGAAATGTGCTTCAGGTTTGGGTAGTGACAATGCTTACCCAGAAGTATTTAGGAATAGAACACAGTTTTTATATTCCCAAATCTAAAAAAAAGAGTCTTCAGAATGTAAAAGATAGCGAGACCTGATATTTGCTTATGTTTAGCTTGGAAAAAGCTTAGGTTGCTTAATTAATTGTTAACGTATGTGGAAATAAACTGCAGTGCGGGTAGTGTGCCGGCGAGGACTTTAAATAACGATAAACATTCTGATCTATTTGTGTAATTGTCACTTACAGCCAGCCCGACTCTGTTACTTAATATTTTTCCTCCTCTGTCTGTGGAAAGCGTGGGCCTTAACAGCCATTTTACAGTTACTGCCTTGAAACAAATTTACTGACTTGATGTAGAAAAAAATAAAACAAAACTTTGCCTTGTGGTTTGCTAATGAGGCTAAATAACTCATCAAATGCCTATTGTGCTTCAATGTGTGACAGTTGATATTGGGCTTCAATGTGTGACAGTTGAAACCATCCTGAGTTTGATGGAGATTTTCCTCACAATGGCTCACATTTCCACGTAGGATGAGTGGTCAGGCAGTTGAGTGATAACCCCTCAGTTATGTGGGTTTTGAAACGAATTAGTAGTATGAAAATTATGTTTATTATCCATACTTTAAAACTATGTTTTTTGGCTATAGATCTGGTATTTTTAAAGTATAGATAATATTAAAGCGATGGTGGTTTTAAACAGTTCCAGTTAAAAGAGTTTGTCTTAAACTATTCAAGTTTTTGGTAAACTTGACAGTTTTGTTTTTGAATGCAAGGCACATGAAACAATGGCCTTATAGTAACTGTTCCTCAACTCTAGCACATGATCTAAATAGATGGATCAAATCCTATGCAAATTGTCTACTTCTATGAATGCCTGTTGATCAGCCATCCATTGCCGCCATGCCAGACACACCCAAACAACGGTACATTACCTACTACTTTTCAAAATTATATATTTTTAAATGAATAAAAGAACAAAAACATTGCGGCACATTTGGTATTGTGTTTTATGAAAAGGATGTGGTTGGATTTGTGCAGTCCATACCACATGGACTTAGAAACAAGACCTTCAGGAGGGGAAGTGTGATGTTTCTCATATGAGATAGCAGTCAGTAGTGTTGGAGTTTATCCACATATAATCTAGTCTGAATTTCCTTTAAAAAAACAAAAACAAAGCTTGTGACCTCAGATCTCCTCACTTCTCATTCTGATGTATTTTGTATTTTACTACACGAAATGAATGAATCTACAAAAATGTGTTCTTTTTTGTTTAAATGTCACTTTGTATAATTGCAATCAAAGTTAAAGGCCTAAATTGTGTATGCGCAAAAAAGTAGTTTATTTTGACTTTGGTTTTCAATTAAGTACATTCTACAAAGAGTCCTCAGATGGAAGAAATTCTTCTTCCTCATTCTGATGCTGACATTGAATTTCAACAGGTGGCAAAGGAGTCTATAGAACGCTGTGATTCCTGCCATCTGATTGGCTCTGTCACCATGGCAACCAGCAACTAATAAACTGGCAACTCAGAGCGAATCTAACCGATGTTCCAAACAGTGAAATAGTTCAGCTTGATGATCCCACCCAGGAACAGAAACCACGCAGTTTCAGACCCACTGGTGACACCTTTCAGCTTCTCTGTCCTGCTGCAGGTAAAGGCTCGCGACAACATCCGGGCAATGCCTTCACACGTGCTCCTTTTTCTGTATCATCTCTACTTCCTCTCTAAGTGTGAATCGTAGATGGAGAAAAGCAGAAGTTTCTAAAACTGGTCTAACTATGGGGGGGGGCTCTGAGGTTTAGAATAATAACCCGGCTTTTCCCGACACTTCTGCTTTGACTAAAAACAAACAACAGAAAGAAAAGCTTCGATATATATAGCTTTTAAGTAAGTAATATTGTAGCGGGAGAACGTAAATATTTTGAAAAATTAAATCAGCTTTAAATAGTGGAATATAGTCACTAATGAACAGCCGCTGTGAAACCAACAGCTCACCTGCGCTTCACTCTTCAGCCTCCATCACCTCTGCGCCGGTTTGAAGAGTCCAATAAGTCCGCGGAGAAGAGAATCCTGCTAGAAGTCGCTGCCATTCATTCCTCGCCCGCCGCATGACTGAACAACCTAGAAGAGCCACATCCTGGGCCGGGCCGAGCCGAGTAGTTTCGGGTCACAGCAGAGAGGAATCAGCGGGCTGTGCTTTCAGTCCGCCGCTCCTCTGACTGCTCTGCGGCTCACAAACACTGCGACTCAGGGCAAACAGGAAGTGGAACGCTGAGGTACATGTGAGCTCAGTGACGGTGGCTGCTGTGTGAATGTGTGTGTGACACTGAGAGTTGCATGCGGATTTTTGCAGGGATGCTGAACTCCCCTCCACCCCCCACCTCTAAAAGGAAGTCATTTGTTTGTCTTATTATCCCCCCCCCCACCACCACCACCACCACCTTTGGCCTCAGAGCTCCTTTGTTCATCATAGTACCTTGAAAATGTTTTTATTCACACTGAACGTCTTCTGAACACCAATGTACTTAAAAGCTGTTTATTTGAGCTCCTATTGTTTTCATTTTGAACTGTTTGTGTCTGTTGCAGGTTTGCTAAACACAAATCTCCATCTAAAAGTTGGTGAATAATTTCAGTTTTTTTTAAAGTGTTAGACGAAACTGTTGAT
Source organism: Jordanella pulchra (assembly GCA_034780135.1). NCBI lineage: Eukaryota > Metazoa > Chordata > Actinopteri > Cyprinodontiformes > Cyprinodontidae > Jordanella > Jordanella pulchra. Next base: position 23,300 of record JAUZNJ010063213.1, read on the forward strand.
TATATTAAGACAAAATGAAAGCATCTGAGAAGTGTTGGTGCGGATTTGTATGTAGCGTCCTTTGATATGATGCCTCTAAATAAAATGAAGTGCAAGTGAACCAGCTTCTGGGGTGTCCTCAAGGTAAATAGAGTCAGTGTGCCCTCCCCCCTTGTGGCCTGATCGTTGAAAAGCATGTTCTCTCTCAGGAGCCAAAAGGCATTTAAAACTGCCTTCTCTGCAGCCAAACCTCATGCTGAAGTCCCATCTCGGAAGCAAAAACATGCGCTAAAGTCCCGTCTCGGGAGCCAAAAACGCATGTTGAATTGCTCTCTTGAGAGCCAAAACGCGTGCTAAAGTCCCGTCTCGGGAGCCAAAACGAATTCTAGGCCCTCTACAGTGGCGAGGATGCGCTATATGTGTCATTTTTCTTTCCGCCCCTACCCTCCACTGCTGTGTGCACTTTTGTCTTGCAGTTCTTGTCGAGCCCAGCTAAGCAGTGGTCAATTCAAGTAGAATCTGTTAACAGTGCAATCTACTTTAACAGTCATGCCCTCCATAAATTTGGCTTATTGGTAGAAGAAAGCAATGAAAAATGTCCTGTTTGATATTCACTACAAATTAAATGGGACGCCACAAATTCTAAAAATATGTGCTAATCTTAGATGAGACAAGGCTTAAACATTTTTGCCTGCGTGTAGAACCCTCTGACCGTACTCGGAGGCTCTGTCTGAATGTCCAACTTAAACCCCTCAATCACTGTATAGAGTGTGGACTTTTTAGTGGATTTTATAGTGAACTGACAGTTCAGGGACAGATGATCACTACTTTTCACTCCGTGTTGGTCACATAACTCTGTCTTTCCACACGGTGCATGCACCACCCAAACAAATCCCATGATCCTGGAGATGCACAGAGAACACTCAAAGAGCATTCTGGGACATATCTGCTTGTCTAGTGACCTTGGATGATCAATATTTTTCAAGGTGCACTGTGGGAAATTTTGAGTCCACTACTTTTTTAATCCTCTAGTCCAGGGGTGTGAGACTGGTTCCAGAAAGGGCCGTGTGGCTGCTGTTTTTTTTTCCGCACTAGCAGTAGCACACCAGACTCCATTCATCTCATCAAGTGAGTTCAGTCTTAACCTCATGACTTGATGGGATGACTGGAGTCTGGTGTGCTACTACTTGAGTGGAAAGAAAACCAGCAGCCACACGTCCCTTTCTGGAACCAGTTTGACACTTGTGCTCTAGACGTTCGGACTCTCATCTAAAATGGCGTAACCACTACATAGTGCTCCATACGGGGGTGAGGGTAGATATTAAAACACAGCCACAGTATGCTATCACAAACGAGGTGGTGATCGCAGCATTATGCTGTGGGCATTTTAGAAAACATATATTTCCTTTTCATCTCCGTCCTATACATTAAACTTCTGCATAACCTTCTATCTGACTTGTCTGCTGTGTCCTTGGTCTTTATGATGCAACCATTTTGTCAATACTCTCTTAACAATGTTTTTAATTTAAACCAAGATGGACTGATTTTTGTTTTTTTGGTTCCAAAAATCTGCTCACTTAGTACTGTTAAGTAATATAAAAGTTAAAGTAATATAAATTAATTTTCTTTCTGCATTTACCTCAGTCAGAAAAAATCTACTTCCCCCCTCTACTGTTTTGCTTATTGTTTACATATTATTCTAATGGTCGATTCTGTGAATTCCCCTTCTCTGAAAAGGAGCTAAATGTAGTGGCAGTAACCCTGTAAATACGAGGAAACATTAAATCAGTTAAGCTTTAAGATAGAAAGATGGATACATTTAAAAAAAAAAATCCATCCACTTATTTCTTGGTACATTTATTTATTTCATGGGGCATTCACATTTATGAATGTGTGATCTCCGGCTATGAGATCACTGTGACTCTCGCCCTGGTTTGAACTTCTTGCACTCAAATGAGAAAACCCATGTCCTTTACAGTGTGGAAAAAGCTGCTCCATTTATAAAACGCTGTGCACCATAATGACGTCTAAATGTAGTTGAAAGATTGGAAGATTTAGACTGTATCTGAAACACTCCTAGTAATGCGATTAAGGTTGAATTTCAACATCTATTCAGTACATTTTTGAAATGATATTCAGATCATTCTTTTGGTTTTCATTTGTTATGTCTAAAGCACAGTTGCTGTGGTGTCTTGTCCTTATCTACTGACCACTTATCTACTGATACTTAGCCTACCAGTATATTCCTGTTATTTGACTTTCTGGCAGGTTTTTGTGCTTTGTGTTTGTTGTTGATATTTAAAATATTACACATGCCTGAGAGGCAATCAACCTTTTCTATATCAATCTGCTTCAAATGACGTTCAACTAGAATATAAACAAATCAGCTGATATTTTACTTATCAGCAGCATGATGTTTTGGCCTTGTTTAATAATGAAGCAAATAAAGAAAAAAAGTCCACTCTTTCTTTTCCACCTCCCTTTCCTTTCTCTGTGTCCATTGTATACGATTTTACTCCCTAGACTGTTATGACAACAATCGTAATGGTCCACTTGTGAAAACAAATCTGTTGGGCTATCATCTAGCTCTGGGGCATCGATTTCCAGAGCTTTAATGGCAAAACAGGATTAACACGCAAAAGCAAAAGTTCTTTTGCATCCAAAGCACACCACCTTACAAATCCCTTTTTCTTCTAACTTCAAACTTCTTTGCATATTTTAAAATTGTATTGCTAATAAAACGGCATTTAAATAGAAATAAAATATCATTCTGTTGTTGTTATCTCACTAGTTGCTTCTATCTATACAGAAACTAAAAGAACCAGTTCTTATGAGCAATGTTGATATAGCAATATTTCATTTGTATTTATTTGTGTTTCATACGGAGCCCCTAAGGGGACATGGAGGAGATTTTTTTTTTGCAAGATCCCTCAATAAAATTTTAGCGGGATTTCGTAAAAGTATGATGATGATAGTTTATTTTAGACAAACACATCACCTACAGACATAACAAAAACAACGATTTTCATATTTTTAAGTGTCAATACAATACCTTATTCAAATTTACATACCCAAATATATGTGACTGCACCACTTATTCGGTGACTGTGAGTCTGAAAAGGAGTATGATGAAGTTTAACTTATATAATCATGCCCCTTTTCCATTCGTAATTCATAGCCTGAGTAATCATCCTATTTCTAGTATCGTGAGGAGGAGTAAAGCTCCGCTTTCATAAATTGTTTTTTTTCACTTCACAGCAATGCACTTTTTTGTGTTCGTGATGTTTTAACCGGTAAGTCAAAATAACTTACAGTATTTAAACTTTGATGTGCTAAAGTTGCCAGAAGTGCCCACAGTTTTTGGCCATTCAGTCTGAAAGAGGCAGAACTGCAGCTACAGCTGCTGCTGGGTTTGATTGTTGTCTTTAATGTTAAAGATTTCCGTCGTATTACAACCTCCTTTTGAGCTAGTAGTGATTTTAATTCAGTTTCAGAACCTCACCCTATCAAACTACCATAAATCTTCACTTTAGATGGTTTGCTGTAAGCGCTGCCCCCTCAGCTGTTACATTAATTGAAGATCTATGTCCCCAGAATATAGCAGCTCTGTGAGAGAAGAAAAAAAAGTTCCAGTTTGTTAAGTTTTGGGATAAAAAAAAAAAAGCATATATATACATATACGTATTTGTGCTCTAGTCTATGTGTGTCTTGTTCCAGTGGCCTATTTTCCATCAGGATGCCCTGGTTCCCTAGCACCTGACGCGGACCTTGTTGACCTGGGCGACGTCCGAGCCGGTAAGACTCTATAATCGTTATCACTCATGACTGAGGTAGGCAGATGTAGCATTAGAGGACTTGCCTAAGGACCCTTACTGGATGATGTTTTTTTACAAAAGGACATTGGCAGTAACACCAGAGGAGCCAAGCACCAGCTACTGGTAGACAGAGCTGTCGGCCTAGACTGCAAGAAGAGGCAGACCAACCTGTGCACTGCCTGGATTGACTACAAGAAAGCC
>JAUZNJ010063224.1:0-27292 GCA_034780135.1 Jordanella pulchra
ATGTTCATAAGCTGTATGCAACGCAATTTCGTTCTGTATGCACTCTGTGCATACAAAATGACAAATAAAAAAAAAAAGTCTAAGTCTAAGTCTATAGGTAGCATGAAATTATACTTAAATTCTAGACAGGGTTGATAGGTTGATGCAGTTCTTACCATGGAGGATATTTTAGTGCAGCTGAACAGGGATGTAGAAGTCCCTTTACCAACTATCATGAAGAGTAGCTGCTCCATTTGTGCAAGGATAAACCTGATGAGCCCCCAAAAATACTCCCATTAGGACACTGGCATATATAATCAAAATAACCAGTAGCAGGATTCAATACCATTGAATAGTGTCAAACATCCCTTAGCACCATAGAACCCAAGTGGCATTTGCTAATATTAACAGTGCGCCCTTTCTTTGATAGATAAAAGAAAACCATTCATGAGGACATATGAAAGAAACTGATGGGTTGGATAATGTTAAGCTATCTGTAAATACATTTAGCATGACAGATTTGGGTTCATTTTGGGTTTTCATGGAGATATGCACTGATCTGTTTAGGCAAGGCAATGGCTGCCTAGCTGCCCTAAGGTAACACTCTGATACCCAGACCCAATGTCAGGCCAATGTTTCCAGTTAAACAGGGGGGGTAAACAGGTCAGGAAATCCAAAAATAATGAAATGTTCAGAGGGTTAGTCCAATGACATGAGAGGGTCATACACAGAGAAACAGGATCAGAAATTATCCCAAAGGTTCAGGCAGAACCCCTCTGGCCATGATGCTGGCCAGGATACAGAAACAAAGCTTTAAAAATCAAAAACGCTTAAAAAAGGAAACAAGGCAAGAAACAAGAATCATGGCTCTTGAACCAGGTTATGACAAAATGCTACAAATCTTTATGCGAGAGCTTTTTATAACCTGGCAAGAAACTATTTACTATAGAGAGCTTAAAAAGAAAAGAAAAGTTAATTGCAGAAGAAACAATAGGCATGGTATGAACAGAGAACAAGCTGAGAACATTCAGTCACCATACAGTCCACCTGTATATGATACTGTGCTAACTCCCTTGTATTTTTTATCCCTTATTTATTATCTTTAATTTTGTGTTATTTTTTTTCTTGCCTATTCTTAATGCACCTTTTCCTCCTTGTTTGCACCTTCTTATCTACTTTGCCAGTATGTGACGTGTGAATTTCTCCGCTGTGAGATCAATAAAACTCATCTAATCTAATCTAAAGAACCGAATCATGACACAGTTTATAAAGGTATACAGTAACAGGATCTGGTAAAATGTTTAAAAAGAGACCTGATTATTTCCTCCAATTTTCTTGAGCAACGTTTTTGCATTTTAGCAAGAACCTCATTATGGTGTGGACATTAAAATGCAAAACGAATTTCAGACATATTGTGGACTTAAAGCTCTCAGTTGATAGCAAGGCAGTAAAGTAATGAATTAAATGATAGGGGCCATTTCACAGCACATCAAACATTTATGAATTTTACTCTGGCAGCCCAGAGTGGCTTTGTCTGGTATTATGTTCAAGGACATGCTATAGGAGATGGTAATTGAATCCATCATGGGAGTCCACAGCAAAGGACTACAAGAAAAAACACTCTGGTATGTCAGTCTAAGAAACCTTATTAACTGAAAAAGTGCAAATATTTTAAGCAAATTAAATTACTAAAGACTTGAAGTTGAGTATGAAATAAACATGCCATTCAAAAGGAAAATAAAAAATATGCACAATGTAAAAGAGCAAGTACATAAAATGATGATATAAATAAACTGTAAACAGTCCTCTGGTTATTAGGCCATAGGTTAAGATCACCGTCTTTTTGTGACGACCCTGTCAGGTAACTGGCAGAGCTGCTGCACAGGTGCCTCTAACATTTGGAGAGCAGTAGTCACCAATTGGGAACACCTGGGTTGTTTCTTGAGTGGCCCAGTATAAAGGAGAGGGGGGGTTGCAGTAAGGAGACATTGGGCCATATGCCTCCTTCTCCCCCTGCCCAGAGACCAGTGAGATTGTATGCTCCGAAAGAAAGTCTTAAAACTGAGAAAACAAACAAACAAACATTGTCATTCCTATCTTGTTCTGGTTCATATCTAAGCTGTGAGAAGATTTAAAACATACAAAAAGAATTAGTATGAGCAGGAAGCAGAAACTCAAATAGGTCGTTATTTAAAAATAAGAACCTACCTTTAAAAATCAAAAACTGCACATAAATCTTGCTTTCATGTAATTTTCTGTCAGGCATTTTCTCCTGACTGATTTGAAAGTGCATGAGGAGAAAATCTTAGGCAGTCACTAGCATCTTTTTAATTTTTTTGTCAAAAGTTGTTTTTTCATCTGTTCTGACAGGTTTCTGTTTACAAAAAAAATAGGCAATTAGTCAGTCATGTGCACAGCGCTCAAATGCTCTGTAGCATTAGAAGCTCATGGTCGCATGTGTTGACTCACAAAGGCTCAACAGTCACTCACTGCCTACGTGCCGTTTGTTCTCTTTTTATTTTATGACGTGAGTTTGTTTGATTGGTTTTTTGTTTAGATGTCTTCATTTCAAACCCTATTAAGGCATGGTTATTTTTAAATTCCAATGAAAAATTGCTCTAATTGGATGATAGTTAACATAGCTGTAAGTAGGATCAGCATACTGTAGTGTGCTCACCATAGATTACTGGATTTCAGGGTTGTTACTCAAGAAAATGACAATTTCATAAAATAAATTAAAAGTAAGTGATGAATATAAGGTGTAAAGGAACAAAAATGAAGCATTATTTGCCCATTAAAAAAAGACACATTAACTTCACCTTGTTGTTAATATTGGTGGTTTTTCTATCTTTCTATTTTATTAGTTATTTAAGAAGGGACTGATTGTTAGAACCCATCTAAAAACTTCCAACCCAACTGATGTTTCATTTTATTTGACTTTTCTTTTGATAAAAATTTCTCTTTTACCCTTTTTATTAAGAATTGTTTCTATTTTTATTGCTCTGTCATGTTTTATTGCTATTCTACAAACTTTGTTGTTATGTTTAGTTTTATAAACTTGTAAGGGTTTCTGTCTTTTCTTCATTGTTTTTGTTACTTTTGATTTACAGCACTTTGTTTCAGCTTTGCCTGTTGTTAAGGTAAATAAATAAAGGTGTTGACAATGATGATGATATGATGATGATGATGATGATGAAGAGTACATGTTTAAAATAGAGAAAGTAAAATTTGAAGAAAATTTTCAAATAAATATTTTTGAAATAGATATTGCCCTATATTTAAATGAGCCCTAATATTAAAGAGTTTAGATTTCAAAATTGTCAAAATTACAAACTATAAGCTTTAACAAACAAATAATGATTGTAGATCTTATTCCCAAGTTATATGGAAAAGGTGACAGCTTTGATATAATTAAATGAAGAATTCAATGTCTTCTTTCAGTGCATATTGATCTATTTCCAAAGTTAAACAAAGAAAGATCATGATAGGAAGTTGTGACAAAGGCATGTCTCAGACCTAAAAACAAAAAAATATTTTTGGTTTAAAGTATATTTGCTTTGTTTTTGTTTATTAAAAGTAGGCCTGCTACCTTATTTGTTTTGATCCAATAACTTCAGTTTTACTTTTATGAGAAAAGAGAAAAACAATTTGTGTTATACCGGTAATATAATTACATGATAAATGATGCAATCTGATCAAGATTTTGTTAATTGAAATCCATATTTTCTTCAATGACTTCTCTACTAGTTTTGCCATATCAACATGTAAGTGTAAACTTTAAGGTCCCTCACAGCATGTAAGAGTTAGCTGATGTTCTAAGCCAAAAACATGCTTTAAGAGAGTTTTCCCACTGTTTGACAGATTATTTAATGATTTCTCAGCACTTTATAATATAATATAATATAATATCCATCTTCTCCTGCTTCATCCGTCAGGGTCGCGGTTGGGCCGATGCCTATCTCCGGCAGACTATGGGCATAAGGCGGGGTACACCCAGGACAGGACGCCAGTCTGTCGCAGATAATATAGTATAATAATCTTACATCTTTTGTCAGTCAGGTATAAATAAAAATTAAAATACACCCATCACATTTAAATAACACATTTTTTGTATCGTGTGCAAAAACAACTAGAAAAATGCTAGTTACCATGGAAACAGGAAGAGCTGACTGCTAATTTTCTTTATCTGTTTCTTTATAATTTTTAATGCAAAAATGTCAGTTCCCTATCCCTATTGGTTGGTATTATTTGTGAAACGTATGGAAAAATTTAGAGGCTTACAGCGGCTAAATCCTCATAGAGTTATAACATTAGAGGATAGTTTGCCTGTTCAGTGATTTCCTTAGCAATAACTGTGTGAAAATTGTATCTAGATGTCCAGATGGGCTGTGATTTCAGCTCCTCGTTCGTAACATAATATGGCCTCATGCTTCATTAGCCTTTGAAAGTGGATATTTTAAGCAAGGCTTTTTCTTTCAATGACCTCAGGGCAAATTCTAAAAAAAAAGATGCTACACACACACTTGTTTTAAGTTCTAATCCTGATGTATTTTCTGCTAGTAGTTTAGAGAAATTCCTGATATTTCTATGTTGCTCTGTTTTGTGAACGATCATAACACTTACAGTGATGTTTTTGTAAGTAATACCTTGAGATTTCTCAAAAAAAAAAAAGTTAAAATAGGACTTTATTGATCTCACAATGAAGAATTGCACATGTAACATCAGCTCTGGTAAACAACGGGGGGGCAGAATAAGGAAAAGGTGCATCAAAGGAGTAAGTGTACTAAGTCATTTTAAAACAAAAATATAAATATATATATGGTTAAAAGCCAAAAAATAAAGAATAGAAATTTAGAATTATGGCAAAGTAGAAAAGATTCTTGCTTATTAATATATATATTTTGTTTGACACCTACGCTGCCAGGGGTATACTTACATCTGTTATGCTCTGTAGTTGTTCTGTCTTTGAGAGCAGCAGACTGACAGTGAAACTCATGCGAAAACAACAAATTAAAGTGTGCGTGTCTTCCAATGATGCATACTCTTCAGAGGCCTGATGGAACTGCTTCATAAACTTTAATTCTACATGTTTCACACTAATCCATAACATTCACAGTGATTTGTTTTGACAGAGTAAAAACGAACAGTCTGATGGTAAAAATGTTTTTCTAAAGATAATCCTTTTAGGATCTAGACTTCTGTAAATGTTAGGATTCGTTTTGAAGTATATTGTCTATGGATATTGGCAAGTATGTTTCACATCATCTCTCTATGAGAGAAAATTTTAAAAAGTTTGAAAACTGCTAAAATGATCATTGTTGTTAACCATTTGAATTTAACATTCCTAATATGGATTTTCCTAATTAATTTTATGGCCACTCTGAATGAATTCTCTTGGTTCTGACATTTACAAGAACTGATGTTACATAGCATTAAGGCAGAACTAAATAATGTTTGACTCAAGTATTGGCTTAATTTGAGATATATTAAATTATCTTTCCGGTCAGTATACAGCACTTGGCAAGAAGTAATGTTCTGTCTGAGGTGTTTTTCACAAAAACTCAGCTATGTACCAGTCCATCTCACTGCGCATGTCCGAAAAATGGCGGCAAAATGAAGACAAACGGCGCAAAGTGGCAAGCAAGAAAGAGGAAAATGCTAGTAGAGAAATTAAAAATGAAATGAAGCTACCCTAGCGGTTCTGAAAAGAGGTGGAAGAACGAGGAAAATAAAAACTTCAGATCTAAGCTGCAGAAAGACACACGTTTTTTCACTACGGCAGCAGCAGCAGTAACAGTGACACAAATGGCGCAACTAACGTAACACCTGTTGAGGAGCGTCGGTCGTGTGCAAATTAACAAGTGAGTATCAAAACTGAATTTGTTGAGTTGGCTAATTTCATTGATGAGGAGCTTCAGTAACAGAACCATGGTCACAGAATCAAAAGTGAATTTGTTTTGCATTCAAAACATTAGAAACCATGTTACTTAAGAAAGGTATTAACAGCTGTTACCCTGCATTAAAAATAATCCCTCAGTGATAAAAAAAATTCATTAATATAGTTTTAATGTGTGTTCATGTATTAGTGTAGATGTTTAAGGTGGCACTAATTTTGAATTAATTCGTGTTCTGAGATTTGGCTTAAGAAGTCACCTCACAAAGGAGAACTCTTTCAATTTATCACGACAATAGAATATATTAATGAAAAAAGGAACCTGTTCATATAATCAATGTAAATCCAATGTTTGGCCATATTTAATTATGAACCAAAGAATTTAAAGTGCTTTTAGGATGCTACTTTTGGGCTAAGATTCAAGAAATTTCAGATTCTGAGATTCCTCGAGTTTTAAAACTTTTGTTCATAAAAAACTCACGTTTTTTCTAAATAACTCAGTAAGCTTAATGTTCTTCAGTTTTTTCATCGGCTGCATTAAAAATTAATAAAGCAAAATATAAGGAAATAACATTTTATACAACTTTCTTGTTTAATTAATGGTTATTTTTTGCACAAACAAAATATTAATATTTTTCCCCTTTTTTTCTTTTAACAAGTATGTTGTATATATTTCCTTCAAAGAGGGTAAATAGATTGATATTCAACCTTCATCCCCTCCTTTAAGGTGCTAAAAGCTATACAGTGCAGCAGTGTTGCTGATTTAGACACATCACCATTTTCTATCAAGCTCTGGGGTTCATGGCCATTTAATGACATCTTTCTCCAGACCAACATGAATATTTGTTAATGAGGGCTGAAGAATCAGCATCCAAATTTTCAGCTGTGAAAACCAGGAGAGGGACGATTGTAAAAGTTACAGTTGAGCTACTCTCTGGTTCACTGTACAGCAGTATGAACACTGTGGGGGCTCCACAGAATACGTCTCACTCAGGGCCACCAGCTGTGTTCGGATTCATCGGCTGCATCCTGTGAAGGTCGGATTTGTCAGCTGGTTACGTCATAACGCCCCGCCTCAGCCTGTTCAGATTGCTAGACTCTATGCGGCTGTCGAATGCAGTCTTTATTTGGCCCGTTTTGAAGGATGGGTCCCGTGTATTCTACGTAGCCATGGTTATCCCATGATTCATTGCAAGTCCAAGCAAGATGGCCGCTTCATGCTAAGAAGAAAGGAAAAATGGCAACGATATTGATAATATTGTTAGTGCAGTTTAATATAATTAAATTAAGTGAATAGTTCCGTCTGAAATTAATGAAAATATATATTTCTTCAAAGGTTATCGAGTCGGATATGTGGTGTTAATGTTTGGTTTTTTGAGAAGGTTTATTCTGTGACTTTATTAATGAGTTTAGCTGATATTTAAGCCCAGATTTCAATATCAGTGCAGTGTGTCAACAACAGATCTGATATCTGTGACCACAGTTCTGCTGCTGAAGCTCATCAACAATAAAATTAGCTAAAAGAACATTAGTAAGTAGTTCTGCATCCATTTTTTGCCTGATTTGTGTATCAACTGTCACGGTTGCTAGGCGACAGAGCGTACACTGAGTGGGGAGCGGTGAAAGCCGGAGAAGGATGGACCTGTTTGAATCCGTCGCTCATTTTCTGTGCCATTTTCTTTAAGAGTCACAAAATAAACAATTTCTGTCACACATTTCTGTCTGTTTTATATTTGATCTCTAATGTAATTCTGACATACATCATATCACATACTGTATTTCTTCAACAGATGCTGATTTACCCACTGATACATATTTATCTCATTCCACTGTTCAACTGTAGATTAGAGTTTAAACAATAAAAAAATCCTTGCCAGGTTTAATAGCATTTCAACGGTTCAGTTATTATGGTTAAGTGTCACCTCAAAAGTAAGCTCAACCTAAAGCTTTAATGGTCTGAAAATCTGATATAATTTAGCATTTTTTTAAGGGAAGAAAAAGAAATATCCTTTTTTATTTCCCCAGAGGTGACATTTTTTGCATCCCTTATGGAGCAAAGTGCTGCCACAATCAGTACCACATGTGGAGCATTCAGAATGGTGGATTTGCTGAGTAACTCAAAGTGACAGTCACAGGTTCAAACCAGCAATCTGCAGTCTCTCAGGGCACAAACACCCTGTTCTCTAGCCAATACATCACAATTCACCCTATTTTAACATTAAGCTGATTCTGGTTAAAATATCTTTACTTTCCTTTGTCTTCAGTGATAATTAAGTATTTCAAATTCTGTCAAATAAATTAGGATTATATTGATGCTATTAACCATTTAGCTTTTAAATGATGAAATAAACTGCATTCTAGTTTCTGTTTAAAGAAAAAATAAGCCTGAAGTTTTAGATTAAAGGAGGCTATTAAGATTATATTTGCAATGGTGGGCACTTCTAAAGCTTTACAATGTTAAGGTTACTTTTTTATCAAATTTCTGTTAAAATAAATCAATAGATAAAATGTGACATTGGGGTGTGACTTTGGCCATATTTACTTGTATGATGTCGGAAGAAAGATGTTAGAGACAGAAAGTGTTGCTGAAAACCCAGTCTCACATCCTGCAGAAAGTTACTGCATAGTCAAAATAAAAACGAGTGAAAAAAAACTGCCTTCAGATGACGTGTGAACTAGTGTGATTTGAATAAAGGTGAAATAAGTGTAATTTATTAATATACATTAATGTTAAAGCAAGGGGAATTACTATTATCATTAGGTTCACATTAAGAGTTAAACTGACGATCCAAATTTTAGATGCAACACCTTTTTGAACATGCAACCATTTTTCAGGTTTAAAGATATGATCTGGAAAAGTTGAAATTTGCTGAGGAACAAAATAGCTTGCAGATTTAGAAGTCAGAAAGAAATGAGAGTGATGGTTGGAGATGATGAAGAGGCAACGGCAACTCAAGAGTTCACTGTTGAGAAATCAGATCTCAATCCAAGACAGCATCTTTAGGATCTGGTGGACTAAGAGAAATGCATTATAGACTTGCAGCCAACAAATCTGTAGCATCTGATTGGCGCTATCATGACAACACTGTCAGAAATATCTTTTAGAGTAAATTTGCATCTGTTGAAGCAGCAAAGATAACTGTCAGAAATTCTAGAAGAAGAAATAAAACATCCACTAATGGGTTTATACTTGAAGGAAAGACAAACATTCATCAACACAGTGCAATAAAAAGTGGATAAGTAGCTAAAATGGACAAACAGTGAGTGAGGAATTGTCACTCCGGGTGTCAAAACTGAAGAGAGAGCAAACAGGATGATTGTGAAATGTAAAAACAGGGTAGGAGAAGGCTGTGGGAATAATGCTCTTCTCTGTAATCACACACAGCTGACAGTGTTGAACTTTGTTCCACTCTGGCACATGAGGCTGAAGGAATACATCACCCACCAGTTTATAAGTCACCCCTCAACACTTCATGGAGAGGGGAGAGTCACAGGAGGAAGAGGAGCGATGAAGCAAAAGAAAAAGGAAGCGGAGGAACAAAGACGTGAGTGAGAGGAATATAAAGAAGAAACAGAGTTGAAGGTTTTTCTGGATTAGGGGGACATTGTATCTCCAGTTTTCTGTGAGGAAACCTTACAGCTGTGAATATGTGGATTGAAACCAAAGCAGAGATGCAGGAGCGCAGCAGGAGTCAGGCCAGCTTTGGTCAGCAAGTGCTGGACAGACTGATGTTGTTCACTGGGGACATGGAGAACTTGGATAAGTGCATTAAGGGTAGGAAAACAAAAAGCTTTTAATTCTTTGCTCAAATATTGATGGTTAAAAAAAACAGCATTCTCTTAAGAAGTTTGAAGATAAAACTTGTTTGTAAAACCCTAAAAAAATCCCAATAAAAAATTTGAAAGCGTATGAGTAAAATGTGGAGAACACAAATCCTACAGTAAGCACTGCATTCTGCCTAAAACTAAATACCAACTAATAAATAGTATTTTATCATTTCACCACCAAAAAAGACCATCCAAGAAAATGTGTTTTTTGTGTCTTTTCTAACATCTGTGAATATTTGGCTGTTTTCCTTTTGTTTTTCAACCAGATAAGTCATTTGTGCTGCAGCTGGCTGCGTGGGGACTCAGAGGAGTGGCCAGAGTGATTCTGGCCAACAACCCACTGAGTGGTGCTGTCATTCTGGCTGCCTTGTACTGGGCTTCCCCCTGGCAGGGCCTGCTGGGAACTCTGGGGGTACTGGCCTCAACGCTCACAGCTGTCATTGTTGGACAAGACAGGTCGAGTTTATACTGTTAACAGACAATGCCAATGAAAAAATTGCAATTCTTAATGTGATTATTTTATAAGAAGTTCATTTGCCAATTATTTTTTTTTTTTATATTTTGTTCTACTTTGACTGAAGGAGGCATTAAGTAGGTTTATGGAGTTTTCTTATAATCTGCCACATTTGGCCAAAATGCAGAACTGCAGCACTTTTCTGCTCATCCTCATAGCTCATGCTTGTATTTAACAAGGTTTTTATTTTTTTTTTACCTTTTTTTACCTTACCTGGAGTTGTCACAGGTGTCTGACTTGTTTCCTCAAAGTCCATTGTGAATATAAGGCTTCAATTGTTACTAGGTAGGACACATTTAACATGGATGTGCTTGACGTCACATCCACTGAAGAGAGTGGGAACATCTGAATATCTGAAAATTACGGCAAACAGGTTACAGGCTGATCGATACATTGGTGCTTAACTACTAAGGTGTGAGTCTGCTCATTAAATAATGTTTTAGATGAAAAAGGGTCAAATAAAAAAAAGGGCATTTTATAGATATTTGTCAGTAAAAACTTGCTTAATGTCTATTTAATTCAATACATTTGGACTGACTGAGCAAATAGGTACACAAAAAAAGTTGCAACTTACATTCTCAGCATTTATTGTTCCTTTAGCATAAGCAGAAGTACAAAACCTCTGCAGACATTTTAGGGAACTACTCTGAGAAAGCCTTGGTGGAGTAAACAAGTCATAATTGTATTATTAGATTTTAAAAAATGGAATTAGAATGCAGCATTTGCATGTCTGGACTCAAATTAAAGGTCATATGTACACATATGTGTAGTTTTCTAGAAGATGTTTCTCCCCTCAGTTCTGATTGATGCAGGAGAAAACAGAGATAAATATACTGTAGGTGTGTCCAAAAGTTATGTAAGGGGAAGAGAAGAAACAAAAGGTGACTCTGATGGGTCGTTAAGTAGGTCGTCAACTAAACTTTCCTAGCTTGACCATGAACTGGATGACTGAGAACCTTCACCGACATACACATATGTGCATTCTAATAACTCTTTTTAAATCCAAACTCATTTCAAACCTATCAGGGTTTTGCAGATGCAAACATTGCTACTGTTATTAGCCAGCTAAAAATCAAACAGCAGCATCAAGCTACCAAAGGCTGAGTTCTTACTGCAGGCCTCAATTCAGAATTTTTTGTGAATCCCTTTTGCTTTGCATGGTCGTCACATTTCCAAATATATGTGATTTATTCCAAATATATGTGATCTCCACTGTGAGCTGCATTTATACAACTGAAGTGTCCTGCATGCGCAGTAGAGGACACAAAGATGTCACAAGCGAGCATGCTCTGTGTTTACAGAAGTAAACATTGATGGTTTTTCTTGCCGCTTCTGCGTAGCATGACATACTGACCTTTGTTGAGTATTAATGACGTTCAGGTCATGCGACCTGGCCGTTCAGACACAGGTCACATTTGAAAACATCCGATACGTATCAGATTGGGTCGCATTAAAAAAAAAAAAACGGATGTGTGTTGTTCAGACTGTCATGAAAAAACAGATACAGGTTGCACATGAGCAAAAAAATGGATTTGGGTCATTTCAGGCTGCAGTGTGAACGTAGCCAAAAAGTCTGACATTAAGGCTCAATAGTCGTTCTTTTTTAAATAAGTACGAAATTCTTAAATTAAGTGTATTTGTCCTTCATTTGAGCAAGGGATTTTTGGAAAGGGTATTTTGGCCCTTAAAATAAGATAGTTAATTCATTTTTTTCTACTGATATACTCAAACCAAGCGTTAATGGATCGAATTAGAACATTTTCTCTTACATTTATGTCTGTGTTTTCTTACCTTAAAATAGAGCAAGAGTGGGATATTGTGGTGACTTATCCTGCTGTCAAGCTCCATTTATCCTTATCAAGGATTTCATGTTTCTATTTTAAAAGCTCATTGTTACCTTGATACTCTCCTGCCACGTCAAACCACGTTAGCAAACTCTGCATGCTTCCCTTGTTTTAGAACACAAGAAGTGGTCTTACTGTTTTTTTATTTTAATTCAGTTGAAGAGTTTAATTGGTCTTTGTTAAAACTCATTCCTCTGCTCCGCACTCGCCTCATTTGATTCAACTCGTTCAGTAGTCAGGCAGTATTAACAACTCTGCTGGTAAAGTAAACAGTTCGGTGATAGAGTGAATGTCTTATTAATCGCACCACGCAACAGAAAGTGATGAAAGTTGTTGCTAAAACTAAAAAACAAAATCCATTTGTTATTTCTGCACTAGCCTGCACTCCTTAGTTAAATCTTTACTAAAATAGGCTTAATAAGTACCCTTCTTTTAAAGTTTCAAAAACAGTTCTTTTCACCAGAAAGTCACAGCTCTTTTTAATTTATAAATGCTAAATTATTTTAACTTTGGAGGTACTTTTTATTAAAACAAAGCAGTTTTTATAATGAGAATCCATAAAGATTGCTAAATCTTAATAATAATAATAACGATATTGACAATAATTATATTTGCAGGTTATTGAAAATATGTTTTTCTTTGCAAAAAAAGCTAGTTAAATATGAGGCATGTTGTTTGTGTGCAGTGCTGAGGTGGCAGGAGGTCTTCATGGATTTAACGGCATGTTGGTGTCTCTGCTGATGGGGGTGTTCAGTTCAGCTGGAGACTGGTACTGGTGGCTCCTGCTGCCTGTCTTTTTTGGTTCAGCTACATGGTAGGAATCTCTCACATACTGCTTATATAGCAGCCTAGAATCCTTCCTCTTAAAAAGAGTCCCTAAAATAACCATACAAAATATAAAGGCTGACATCTGCAATTTTCCAAAGGTAGAAGATAGGTCTATGTGTAATTAATCTGTGCAATTTGTTTTAATTTATAAAACAAGCTAATAAAATAAATTAACTTTGTAATGATGTGCTAATTTATTGAATGTGAGTGTATTTCTAATTTTGAATAGGTGTAAGGTATATGTTTTTAATCACTGAAGTTGTAATTAGTACTATTATTCCACCCAGAAAGAGAAATGGTTGAAATGCAGTCCTGAAAAATGAAAGTATTTCATCTTTTCTCATTACACCTCTCCTATTTCACGAATACATCCCACTGATATTCTTTATTTTTATATCCTGGAAAGCGGCAGAGATTTCTATGTTCCTTATTTTATTCTTATTACAGCAAAAACTATGAGTTTATCGTAAATTGAGTTTGATTTCAATTTCTGTCAAAGACTATTATGTGTACACTGGAACAGAATCTAGACTTGTCTTCAATGAAAAATCTTATTCCCTTACTCAATATTCTTTTATTTTCTCAGTGTCTTTCTGTTCAGTGGACTCACCACATTACTGGACCACTGGGACTTGCCTGCTGCTGTGTTTCCCTTCAACATCATTATTGTCCTTTACCTCCTATGTACCGGAGCGAACAACCCTTATTTTCCTCACAACCCAGTAATACCACCGGGGGCACTAGAGCCCAATAATACAGAGCTCATAGCAGTCGAGGTGAGAACAAATCAAACTGATACGACACCTTAATGTTCTGCATGTCCACCAAGCTCAACGTAATATATGCTTTATAGTGAGCTACGGGTAACAAAAAAGAAGTAAATAGTTAAAGTCAGCACTGAAATACAAAAACACAAAGACTAAGCTTAGTTTGATGGAGATTTTTAAAAACAAAACATTTGTAAGACAAAAATGTGTTTTTGAGCTACTTTTCCCTCCTTCTTTTGATTGATATGCATAGGAGGGTTATATAAATTATAGTTTGCGGATATTTTTTCCCAATTTAAATGTAAGAGAATTTGCTATTTTGTAAGCTAGAAAAAAAGTAATGCAGTATAAATCTCAGTACAAACAGTATGTGCATGAAAACAAGGTATTATCTCATCTTAACTCTGTTCAAACAGATAGTAGGCTAAACCAACACTGGCTGAAAATAAGCTTAAAAAACTGAGAAAGATTTGGAATTTCATTGGACAGGAAGATTATTGCATCTTTTATTATACCATAGATACTTTTCATTTTCAAACTTTTCACTTTTTTCAGGAATTTCCAACAAGCTACGGGTCTCATCGGTAATACAAGCCAAGTCCTCGCCTTATTCTTGGCATTTCACTACAGCAACCTCGACAAGGGGAATATAAATAGTTAGTTAATGTGTCTCCGTGTATAAAGATGCAAGGCTTTGTCAGCAGTAAAGGTCAAAGCTTGGTTCTGTTTGATCTTTTTGTTTTAAGTGCCTTGAAAAAAGAAGCCTCTGTCTGTCCCAAAAAAAATTAAAATATGAATAAATTGAAATCATTTATTGCTTTTGCTAAAAAAAAAATAATTAAGAAGCAATAAAGTGAAATGATAGCTGTTAACAGTCCAATTTCTAAAACTCAGAGTTGTCTAAACTACCAGGAATTACATTTTAGCCTGGAAAGAAGAAAATTGGGTAAATGAAAACATGGGATAATGCATACTGAGGTAGTAAAAGGCTAACAGAGAATACAATTTCAATGTGTAACTAAATGTAGGTGTAACGGAAGAATGGATGTAGAGATGGACAAGAGCCAGAGAATAACACAGCCAATGCACCAATAATCAACGTGACCTTTAGCAAAAATGAACCAAAAAAAAGTGAGAAAATAGAGTAACAGAGGGAATACAACTCAACCATACATCTCTACAATAATCACAAGTAAAGCTATTCGACAAAAGTTACACTATTCTTATACATTTTTAATAACAGCTTTAGCATGATTATATCCAATTTACAAATCTAAATGCACGTCAAAGCTTTACTGACTTAATTGTTTTCATAGCCTGAAAGAAATACACCAAATAAATATAAATAAAGTAAATGTTCAATGATGGGACCAACATCACCAAAAAGAAAATGCTGTTGGATACAGTTTAACTTCTGAAAACAATTTTTTTTTATTTTCAAGAAAAATGTTAATACCAAAATCTGCTTGTATATCAACAGTAACCCAGAATTACTATCTGCTTTAGTCTGGTTTGAAACCTATTAGTCAGCTAGTATTTCAGTTCTTCAAGAAAGACGACATTTTATTATTTAAGAAAACCGATTGTTGAGAGATAAATGTTTTGCAGACTTAATAGCAGCACAGTTAAATGTTCCATATATCAAAATGACTGGGCCAAGCGAGCACATATGAAATGCTTCTTGTGAGAAAAAAATCAATACAATAACTTAGTAACTCTGGTGGTTTAGATCAAAATAATTGCAAGATCTAAAAATGAAGGACTTTGGCAAAATTCACCTTCTTTCTTGATTTGTCTGCCATAAGACCTTCACACTTAACCTGTCAACTGGCCACACCAAGTTCACTAAAACGACTTTAAATCGCATTAAAATGCATGTATTATATCAGCTGCTGTTATTTAACCCTTGGCAGTTTCTACACTGCCATATCAAAAACATTTTAATGGTTATTTTGACAGTATGTCAAAGTAAGTTTTTTGTTTTCTATGTCTTTGATTCTTGCATTTATTTCATTTGTCTGTCTCAGCTATGCTACTTTTTAACCTTATCGTGCCATTTTATTACATATCTATCAGTTTATTTCCCCCTTTCCCCCATAATGTAGCTCAATTTATGCTAGCCATTTAAGGTTGACTAAAGTCGTAAATTGTATTTATGGTTCTAGTAAAACAAGCTATTATTTCTCACTTTTCTTTTGGGTTTTTCCCTCCTCCATTATTTTTTATTTCAGCCATCACTATCCCTTACTTCCACTCCACCCCTGGTTCTCTCCTGAGAATGGGGGTGACGTCTGTCCTATTTATACTTGATGCGCTCAGATTCAGTCTCACTGCTGGGGAAAGAGCTCAGCCTGTACGTACAGTGCATTACATTTTACAGGTATATAGATACGTACACACATTAAGGCATAAGGAGTAGTGAGGCTGCCGTGTATTTAAGACCATTTATGACTTGTAAATATGATGAGCAAGACACAGGTGCAATCTTCATGTCACCATGGCAACTCTCCTTGTCTGACTGACTGCTGGGAAGGCAGCAGTTGAGCAGGATAGAGGGGAGGAAAAACTGAGTTGTTTTTTTTTTTCTTTTGTAAAAGTCTTATAATTCAGTGCTTGTTTGAACATTTTTCAAAATGCCTCTTTAAGTCACCATTTCAATAAATTTTTTCGAAATCTTTATTATTGCTCAGGTGATCCGTGGCATTCCTCTTGGTGTGGGTCAAATTTATGCCACTGGAGCTCTGGGACCCTCTCTCCTTATCCTGGGGGCTGTTGTTCTCTACTCCCCATTGATGGGCGTCCACGCTGTGCTGGGATCAGCGGTCGGAACATTAGCTGGTTAGTTCTTCTTTGTCTACGTTATCAGTGAAATTCATCTTTTTATTCCAAGATTGTGTGCACAAATTAGGAATATAACTCCGGTTTCATGCAGTCACAATGCACTAACTTTAAGGATGTACAAATGGACTAGAATTTATTCCCCCCATCGACTGGGCCTTTTGTACAGTTGGGAATAAAGACCAGTGAACTCTGGTCTAGAACAAATAACTAGACCGAGACTCACCTTTTGAGGTGGTCTTTGTCTTCTTCCAAACAATCTCTAAAAGATAGCTTTAGGTACAAATACCAGCAATTCTCGGTTTGACCAAAATGCAGAAAGCAAGCTTCTCTTTGGGCTTAGCAAACTACCGTAGTAGCAATTGTAGTAATCATATAGAAGTCAGAAACCACATATCATGCTGTCTGTCGCTTAGCAACGATGCTTCCATCAAGCGTTGGATCTCCCTTGGCCTGAAGGATGCGTTTTTATAAGAGCTGTTTTTGACGCTGTCAGTGCTTTGCAGCTGTAATTACAGCATAGATATGCAAAACAGAGGTGCTACATGCAGGACTCACATGGTAGTTTTCTTCCATTTTTGGTCCTGTGCTCTGTCCAAATTTAGTCATCTATAATCAATGGAAGCAATTATTGTTACATACGTTACTTTGTTGTAAATGAAAGTCTGCTTGCAAATAGCTCAACCTGAATACAAACTGGACCAAACGAAGAAAATAAAGTTTACTTCTGGTCATGAAAAAACAAGCAGCTGGAAGAACTTTTCTGGATTTAATACACCATTTGTATAAATATCAATAGATTGATTGAAACCTTGTCTGCTGTAAAGCAGCTGTTGTTCTTGTGTATCATGTTGAAGAAAGACTTAAGTCTTTGTAAATTTTGATTTTAACGTGGTCATGAGATATGGATCATGTGCAGAAGAATGGGTTACTGAACAAGATATCTGCTTGGATCCTCAATTCCATAGTTTGACAAGGTATACTTACTGTGAAAAATTATTGCCATGGAGAGGGATTCATGAATGTCCTTCCTTAATATGATGACACCATGTCCCAAATTTGGGAAAGCGATAGACAATGGATTGATGAACTTTTAGTTTGCAAGGTTATAAACCAATTAAAATATATATATTCAAAGGGTCAGCCAATTATCTTATGTGAAATAGAGTCAATCCTAAGAATCCCAAATAATCATTACTGCTAAGAGCAGGGGGTGGATGGATCAATAGAACCATGGCTCTGGGTGAGTTTGGCAACTGTATTAAAAAGAAATCAAGATTTTTCCTATTTTCCTTTGTTAATGAAGATAAATATGCTGTTCTAGTATTACGTAGGGTCATTTTATACAGCAGTAAACAGTTTTTTCCAGACTAGGACGGATTCCTGTAGGAATGTAGAGCGCTATCTTCACTGCTAGGTTTCTCAGCCACATTTTTACTTTGGTGTGCATTTTTAAAGTTTTTCTTTTTCAAAGGGGCTGTGTTGTCCAAGGCAATATGCAGAGAACTAGTGATCCCATCAACAAAATCATCAATTTGTGAAGGAATCTGGAAAACTAAGGACTAGATATTAAAAGGAATTGTAACTATTAAATGGCTTTGGGCTATAAATCAGATTAAAAGATTGTTGTTACTCCTCGCCCAGAATTTCTGGGTATGTGAAACTTTAAATGCTGCAGTGAGTTACCTCTTTTATGTTCAGAAAATCATCCTTTTGTAGCCAGCTGTCTGTAAGACAACATTCATCAAAGTAATTATCAGAGATCAAGTCAATACCTAACATATATTTTGCAGATAAAGATCTTATGTTGAATGAACCACATTTAATTGTTTTTATTTTATTCCTAATTTTAGTAGATATACAAACATACAGCGCTAAAAACAATCCGAAAGCCATCAAAAAGATATAAATCTAATGAGATTGTGTTGGCTTTAGAAAAACGACAAAGCACCCAGTCAGATCATGCAGTTCAATGCATAAGTTAAATGCTGTTGAAGTACTCTCTAGTTGTGTTTTCTTTTATTCATGCTTCATTATTTCTGACTTTCTTGTAGAGTTCCTGTCTGTCTTGCTGAAAGATTTCTTAGAAGTAAAGATTTTTTCAAAGATAAATCTTATCTACTCCAATGAAGTCATAGGTAACAAGTATTTGCAGAGAAAAAGTTAGAGCTGTTGTTGTATAGGAAAAGGACATTAAATACTAATGCTTTAAACCATATTCAGTCCACTGGTTAACTGTGGGTGCAGCAGTCCCTCTGAACTTATGTATTTGCAGCCTTTGCATCCTAAATGCAGAAGAATCATACTTGAGCTAGCTGTTGTTTTAAAGCTAAAATACAAAGCTTTCTTTGTCTATAATAATTACATGTTTGTTTGGTTTTAGTTCAGTTAGCTTCATTGTATAGATTATAGGCAAAAATGTAATATGTATGATATAATTTAACCACCTTTGGGTTGTTTAAATAACTGCTTTGCTTTCTAATGAGTTTTGCAATTGGCAATTGGGATCATACAAGCATTCATGATTGGCCTTTTTATTGAGATTCAGTTTAGGAATTTAACAGCTGTCCTACGGAAATCTGATATTGAATATTATGCTTTAACTTACCACAAGACTCTGCTGGCTTAATGCATAATCAAATTTAATGGTCACTGCAAATGAGTATTTCAATGAAACTTTACCTCTTCATTTAATTCACCCCTTAAAGAGCAGTGGGCAAGCCAGAGTGGTAGACTGTGTGGTTTAAATCGGGGGTACTTTATTAAGCCTTCTTAGAGCACAAGCAATCTGCCCTAACCACCAGGACACCACTTCTAAGTTTACAGCTCTCTAACTAAAATAGACAGATTACAAATGAGCAAAGCATAGAGAACCTCACCATCTTTAAAAATGCTCTTCCAAACAGTTTTGGGGATCTTTTTTATTTGTGTAAATTGTAGTGTTGGGTTACAACAATATACTAGGCTTTTGTTGTACTTGATTGTTGACAATTCTTAAATTAATAAAAATCCCCTGATCTGTTCCTTAAGCATTATGCTTGTTCTTTGTGATTTCTTTTTGGTAAAGTTTCGAGATTTAAAAGTAGAATGCAAATGTCCAATGTCAGATTTAGGCCTAAATCTAATAGACAAGGCACCTAAAGGGAACAAAAAGTGGACAGTAGCTCGTCTGTCAGAAGGAGTTGAATTAAAGATCAAAGGGATTAGAGTATTCGAGCAGAGGGATCAAGACAGGGATGCTTTAAAATATGGAATAGATTGGAAATGTTGTGTTTTTCTGTCTTTATGTATGCTATTTGTTTTGACGCTTGTTGGTGTAACCTCCGTTTTATAACAGTATTTATTTCCAGCCTCATATCATCTTATGCTATCATCTTACCAGCGTTCTTTTCTAAAGTCTGCTGTTGGACAGTTTATCTTCAGTTTTCCACAAAAGCCTGTGTGATGTTATGGTTGTGGTTTCCCTTGAGAAACTTCTGTTAGAGATCATGACACATAAAGTCCTGTCATGTTTACAACCTATGTGAAGTTTATATAATGTGCCCCTGTATATTCTGTGTGTATTAGCATAAAATATGTGAAATTTGTAGTCTGCCGCTGCATCAAGAAAAGTAAGTCCCTTCTCCATTATGTCACTTCATGCTATGTCAGTTCAAGCTAGGTAATACTTAATGACCTTCTAGTGATGAAACTTTAATACACTATCCAAAGTGTGGGTCCCCCTCAGGTATTTTTAGCTGATTTCAAAAGATCAGATGGTTAATTCCTGCTGCTGGAAGAACTTCAAGGATAACATACTATGTTGGAAGAGTCTTTATCAGTTTGTCTGTATTCAGTCCTGTGTCAAAGTATTCATGGCTCCTCTTGTTACAGATGGCAGCGCTTACCTCTGGGCTCATTTCCGGATACCAGTTAAAGTAACAATTTATACACACAGGCTGTCACATCATCACATCCTTACATTATAAATGTTTGTAAAATGAAGCGACATCACTGGCCCCGTCCACTGGCTTTTTTGTTAAGCTTCAAGAGTGAAGCTTAACAAAAAAGCCAAATAGAGAAAAAGTTCTGAAAGGGGTTAAATATTATTTTTTTACATCACTGTATATCTCAGTCTTCAACCTTAGAAGTCAGCAGTACGTATAAAACAGAATATTGGGTGGGTGTACAAAGATAATATTCACATATCTCTAAACTGTGACACCTGGGAGCTAATAAGGGCCCTATCCTTATCTTTTGTTTTAAAAAAACAAGAGAGGAAAAAATAGAGCACTAGTACATCAGAACTCAATAAACGCAAATGGAAAGAATAAAACTCAACAGGGATAGACATTTGGCCCTATATTTAGAGCTGCTACTCAGTGATTAATATTGCTCCCATGAGGGGCTTCCAGGGGAGAAAAGCAGGGACTCCATGTAGGCCAGAGCCTTCACCTGCTAGTAAAAAGAATGCAATAAAGAAATGTGTTGTGGTGGGATCATTGTCTGAAAGAGGTAAGACCATGAAGGTTATAGACTGTTCAGGTTTACTGCAAAACATTAGACATTTCAAACTAAATTGAATGTATATAAATTGTGAGACATAAAACTGTTTGTAAACAACATTTGTAGCTTCATTGGAAATTAATAGCCATATTGAAATTTTCGAGACTTGTTAAAAGCAGATTAGTTGTAGTTCACAAAAATATTGCTGGATACTTTCCTAAAAATTACATGCATACTACAGTGACTGATTCAGCTGAATAAATAAGAAAGATCAGCAGGTTAGGTTCCATAAACAGCACTGGATAAAAATGACAGGAACAGCTCTTATTCATTTTGGTTGTTTATTTTTAGTACTATTGCACTGTTCTCTATTCTGTGATGGGCTATGCACCCATAAAGATGGTAAAGGTAATAGGAGTGAGCAGAAGATGTATTTTATGATAGAATTAATCTTACTAATGTGTTAGGAAATATAACATGCACACACATACAAACCTTGAGTTAGTCAAAGCTTTGAAGATTACAGACTCCATTGCAGCTTTTTTTCCCCCTGTATGACTGAATTATTTATTGGTAAGGTACATAAAAAAGATCAAGAATTGAAATGCGCAAATAAAAAAGAAAAAAGCAAATGCAACGTGAAGGAAGGTAGCTTTGAATGTGGAGATATGGACAAACATAGCTGCAGGAAACCTTATCTTGGCACAGA
This sequence comes from Jordanella pulchra, assembly GCA_034780135.1. Taxonomy (NCBI): domain Eukaryota; kingdom Metazoa; phylum Chordata; class Actinopteri; order Cyprinodontiformes; family Cyprinodontidae; genus Jordanella; species Jordanella pulchra. Next base: position 21,686 of record JAUZNJ010063224.1, read on the forward strand.
GGTCCAGCAGACATTCATCATGAGGAAGCAGCGCAGGGGTGTGGTCAATCTGCTCTAGGACATGACTGCGAAACTGCAGCTCCTATTACCATGTAATGAGTAAACTGATCAAAGTGCCAACCGATTGATGTCTTTTTTAACAGGAGCACCAGTGAGCTCTATGCTTCTCTCTAAAAATCCTGCAGATTTCATGCAAGAACAATGTGGAGTGTTCCAGACCGTTTCTTGCATTTATTTGTTCTCAGCATGGATGCTTTGGCATCTCAGGGTTGCTGTAGCTTTTCAAAGGGTTTTCCATCACTTGAGATTTACAACTAAAAAACATGAGTGCCAAGATCTTATTGAAAAAAGACAAGCACCAGTATAGTAAACATTAGTTGAAGTATTAGATGGTCCTCCCTCTAGTACAGACAGTCAGCCAGTTTGAAATTTTAATAATCCAATGCTTACATAGTAGGTTACACAAAAACATTTCCTGCTGTGGGAACTGTGATCCTCACAGCTATGGATGAAACAGTCAGAGAGTAGTGGCTTACAATGTATGATGCAAAATATTTTTTGATTAACTAAAAAACAGCAGCTACAATAAGTGACCATCTTAGGTGGCTCACCTGCATTTTTTTTAAGTTGAGAAAAGGGAAAAAGAGTTTAATTCACACATAAGCCGTTTCTGTGTTCAGATACGATGCATCAGCAATAATTGGATAGGCTGTTACTGACATTTCTCACATTCATCGTCCTCACTTGATAAATTTTAATGACCGTAACGTCGGGCTGACATTTCCAGAGAGCTGTGATGAAATTCTTGTTTGTTGCTAACAACACTTTGATGGATGGCCGTGAAGGTTGGTTCTGACATGGGTAAGCCCTTAGGATGTGGCTGTTGTATTTGCTTTATTACTTTGCAGCCTGCATCGGTTTAAAATGCTATTTGTTCAATAACATGAATAATTAACCAACACTGACTATGCAGCCTTTTAAACTTCAAAGGTGTGAAATGGGAGGGTCTAACATTCATATTAGTGTTGATTAAGCTTTCAGATTTTTTACTCCTATATACACTAATGGATGACTTCATTAGGTGCCCTTTGTTAGTTCAGGGCTTTTACATACTTTTGCCTTCACAACAGTCTTAATTCTTAGATCTAATAAGGTGTCTGAAGGTTTTGTGATTGGTGTTGCATCATATTTACCAACAGAATTCAAAACCAGCTGCCCTCTCTGTTCATACAACTGTGTGATTCTACTATCCTCTTCTATGTGTGGGTGGGAGAGCCGCACAGCACCTACTGATGCTGGAGGCTGTGAGGGAAAATGTCAGTGGCTGAGCTGAGATCTGCTTGGGTCAGAATGACCCCTGTTTAATCAGTTTATGCTTTCAATGTGCTGTTTGTCTGTTATTGACGTGACTCAGAGGTAAGGTTTAGCTCAATCTTCAGTCGCTTGCTAAGGCATAGCAGAGATTTGGATAAAGCAAGCACAATTTAGTAAAGTGGCCAAACTAAAATAGAAAAAGACTATCCTTTCCTGACAGTCCTTTAAAACTGAATACAGATGGCCGGGGCCAATTAGTTTTCTGGGTGATTCATCCTTATCCTAACAGATTTTCTCCTCACACATAAGCAAGACTAATTAGTTAAATGAAATGTTGAGAAGATTTTACCACTTATACCATTTGTCCTCATTTTGGGTATGTTGACGCACAACAAAGCATTTCCTTATTAGGTTACATGCAAATTAAGGGTTGCCAGGAGGGTAGAAGCACAAAAGTATGTGTCTAGTGCCACCACATGGACAAGTATGGCACAGCTGATTCAAGAAATACTTCACAATAGATTTTGTTGCATTGAGTGTGCATCTGGCTGTCAGACTGTCAGCTCTGACTCATGGGTTTCTGTAATCATAAAGTATCTGTGTGTGTTAATGTGTCATAGGTTTATCCATGGCAGTGCGTCATGATTCACTTTACTCTGGCCTGTCGGGGTTCAATGGTGCTTTGGGATGCATGGCTGTTGGAGGACTCTTCTTCACCTTCAGCTGGAGGACTCTTCTCTTTGCCATCGCAAGTGGTAACAAATATTTACCAAATCTAGAAACACACAAAACATCAGTCCGACATGTTATTATGACAGCGTGGGCATCAGGAATTTGCAGCTATCCAGTCACACATAGACACTAATTTCCTGTATCAACAGACTGCAAATAATTCTATATTATGACCAATTTGCTTTATAACCTGCAACAACCAGAGTAGTTTGAACTACAGTTACTCTTTTATTGGAATGGACCACATGAGGTATTTCTTGGACCATTTCTAAAGGATTTTGATGACTACAGTTGAAGAGCTGCAACTTTATAAAATACACTAACTCCATAATATAGCCATTATACTGCAGTCTGGCCTCATACTTACTTGTAAACTGTTACTTAATGCCCTTCTTATAAAAATAATCAGTTTTACTTCCCTGTTTTGTCGGTGGTCAGTATAGGGAATAATGTGTCTTGATCTTGTAAAGATTAGGCTGAATCCTATTTTGCCGCTTCATATTTAAGGGCAGTAGCTGTTCTTTGAAATTTATTGACATGCACACATTTTTTGTCAGTTAACTTTTTATGGTGAAATATCAACATATGACAGTCTTATATAAATGTTCTTAGGAATTGTTAGTGCATTTGTCATCTTTGTCATAAAAAAAAATATTAATTTTAAAAGTTAAGAAAGATCACACATTTTATTATTTAAAATGTTTACCACACCAACATAGGAAGAGACGCTAAAGCATGGATTAAACAAATAAAGTGTGACAGTCTTCAGTATATTTGCAGTCTGGTTGGTCATCAGTATATTGAATATTAATTTAAGTAAAGTATTCTTGTTAAAGCCTTATCCTTTGTAAAGTAGAAAGCCATTAATTACAATATAATAATATTTTTTACATTTAGAATTGTACATTCATTCTTCCCTCAGCAAGCATAGAAATCCTGAATGCTATACGATTAATAACTGCTTACACAACATTTATGGGCTTATTAATCTGCATACTGTGTGTTTAAATTATATACAGCAGTCATTGTACATATTATGCAAATTAGTTATTAAAAATGTACTTAATAAAACCTTGTTGGGAAGAAAATTATGCATTGATTATAATACTTGTTTGTTTTATTACGAGTATATGGTCTGACTACTCAATATCCGTAATAGTTTTGATGATTTGTTTTTTGCAAGACATGTCACTGTGACTTTCATCGATAATGTTAATTTTTCCTGATATACTGCAGCAATTACTTTTAAATGTTTTAAACTTAGTGTTTATGAATACTGTACTGTATAGGGTTTGTTGGGATGAAAAGTAATGTTAGAACACTTTCCCAAGGCATACACTGTCAGCAAACATTTTGTAAAGGCCACAAATCCCTTATTCGGCAACAAATAAAATCTCTTGTTGACTCCTGAATTTAAGCTCCTGGTATCAAAGCAAAGATACAATTAAGCATTTTTATTTGTTTTGTACAATCATTCACAAAATACATTGAAAAGGCAATTGTTAGTTTTCCTTTTCTCTATCCATGGTGCTGAAATTTCAAACACACTGTTCATACATTCGTTTGTCTGTATGTCCTCCAATCAACTAAATTTTATACAAGGTGCATTGCAGAAGTTAAAGTAACAACTTGCAGAATAAAAACGTATAAACTGAATTTCTCTTCAGGGATTAATAAACTATAATCGAATTGAGTTAAATTGAGAAACTGAGACAAATCTAAAATGCAAAAAATTGTCACATAAACATAAAAACAACATAATTTAATGGCAGAAAAAAGTTTTTTCATTGTTTTGTTTCATTTACCAAGTATTGTCTTATGTTTTTATTTTTTCCATCAAAATATCTTCCTCTTTGTATTTTTATATTTATTTTCTACCCCTTTATTTTAATCTTGTAATTTGACTGTTTGATTATTGCAAAAGTTGATTCACTTAATATGTTTAGACTGAATATCCACTTTACCGAATAAACCATGCTCATATCTGAGAGGAAAGAAGAACACTCCAGAAGGCACAGACATCGCAGACATTAGCACTGACCAGCTTGACATGAAGATAATTTGCGTCCATTATGAAAATTGGCCTTAACTGATGCTCTGACTGCTAAGAAGAAAAAGAGCAACCGGTAGATGCTGTGCACTGAGAACCTAGTGTGAACCGGTTTAAAATGATCTAGATGAACTAACCCTTTTTTTTTTATTTGCAGCTTTTCTCTCTGCATACTCTGACATCGCCCTGAGCAACATGCTAGGAACTGTAAGTGTACACACATTATTTGCTCCTTAAATTCTTCTCATTTCAGCTTTATTATACTTAAAAACAACATTTATGTAATTTTCTTGCATTTTAAAAATCTCCTAACTAATCCTTCATACCAAAGTAGGAAGAATTGGTGATGTTTCAACGTTGTTGAACTAAATTCAATTGAATTTGCTTTGCAGTCTAAAATTTATTAAAGTTACCAATAAATTCTGCACCAGACGCAGATTTACTCTGAAGAAGACAATAATTACTAGACTGCTTTAAATATCAGGGATCAACTTTCTTTTTTACAAATAAAACTCTGCAGTAAAATTTAAGCTACAAAAAAACAATGTGTTTTGTGAGGGATGAGTCCAACTCGTACACCACATCCCACTAAGTAACTGTAAGATATCCCTTCTCCCTGCTCAGGTTGGGCTCCCAGCATGCAGTTGGGCAGCTACTCTGACAGCCACACTTATGTTGCTGTTGAGTGGCAGTTTAAAAGCATACCGCATCCCTATTGGACAAGTCAAGGCCCCTGAACGGAACCTGCGCTCTAGGAGCCAATGGGAAGCTGGAAACACTGAAGACAGGGAGAGCACAGATGTGTAGTGTAAAGACACGTTAAAACTCTACATACAATGAATAAAATGCTGATAGGTTTAATCCAAATATATATTGTACTTGTGAGTGTTTTTCTATCAACTGTTTAGATATCTACATGGAAAATGGCAAAAACACAAAAAGGCTCCAACTTAAACTGACCACATGTTGGCAGTAAAGTACTATGCAATTGTGTTAAACTTAATGCACTTTGTTTATACTCCAGTTTTAGGCAGCCAAACCCATCTCTTAAAAAATGTGGTAATGGTTAACAGTAGTTCAAGCTTTCTGAAAGCTTTTTAATAAACCTTTCTTTTCAATTGTCTTTTTAGTCACTTTAGTCTTCTCATTGTACCAGACCATTACATCATACTGTATTAAAGTGAAACCTATTAACTTTCGACAGAAGAAAACAAAAAACAAGTGTCAGGGCTATGTTAAGCTCTTTTCTGTCTGTCAAATTGTGTTGTTTTTTTGGTATTCTTCATTGCTTAAGATAAAGGCTGCTGCTAACAAAGCTCATTAAATCTGGTGAAGGTTCTCAGTCATCCAGGTCATGGTCAAGCTAGGAAAGTTTAGTTTAGGCAACTGGAGGTGAAGTTTTCTAGAAGACGTTTCGCCTCTCATCCAAGAGACTTCATCAGTTCTGACTGATGCACAACTGATTTCTGTTTTCTCCTGCATCAGTCAGAACTGATAAAGTCTCTTGGATG